>CAUYON010034170.1:0-15374 GCA_963573935.1 Arctocebus calabarensis
TATAGTAAACGAGAAAATATCATGAATGGTATGTCAATCAGGTTGATAAAATATCTCAGATTGCATGTGAAGCCCCCACACTGTACCCCATGGTTGAACTAATGTACACAACTATGATTCAATAAAAAAAAAAAAAAAAAACAACGGAAAAAAAAAAAAAAAGACAGTCCTATCAAAGAGATAGATTTTGTCAGATTGGTCTCTTCAGTTACATGTGAGATTATTCCTAACAGAGTTCTTAGTTATGGGAAAATAGAGTGTATCTCTTGACCTGATTTTCTTTTTGGCTGATCATGTCACATTTTTCACTTTTTTGATTAGTACTTATTAAATGAACTTGCATCCATATAACCTACTAAGATTCATATAAGTTCTAAGCAAAAATTATAAGAACCATATAAGTTTATATAAGTTTTAAACAAAAATTAATAACTGAGATGCCAAGGAAATGACACTCTGGCCCTGTGCAGTATTCTTACAGTGTTTGCTGATATTTTCCTTGCTTTGACGCGGGTTCTTTAGTAAAGGTAGGCTAATGAAAATCATGGGTTTACATTTAAGTAAGAGATCAAGGCAGTAATTTCTGAGAAAGAAAAAGCAAACTTTTTGTCAGTAAAATACTTAGGAGTCTAGTTAGACTGCACCATCTAGAAGTCAAAGGGTCATTTGAATTTTCATGAATATTTTATGTCACTTTTACTTGATTTCTACTACATGGGAGAACAGCAGTGGCTGTTATCATTCTCATCCGATTCTTTCCTCATAGATTGAGAATACAGGAGTCCCAGAGCTAAAATTTTCTGTCTAATCTTTTGGCTGTGGTTCATGGAGTTATTCTTTTTAGCATGGGGAAGGTGTTTTCAAGAATGAAAGCCACCTACTGCAGCTATTAGGGACAGCAGAGTAGAAGGGAGATTCCTGTAGCTACTGCCTACAGGAACACTACTGCTGAATTTTTAGCTTTAAATCTTAAAATTATCTTCAACTCTATCTTACCATCCTAATATATTCTACTAGGACTACATAAATCCTCCCAATCCTTTTTTTTCTTTTCCCTATTATTCAGTTGTGGGCAGATTTGCCATATTTTTAACTGTTTCCCAGACCTGTTCTTCCTCTTCTTTCCTTAGCTGAAATCCAATCTCCTTTCAGAACCTATTATTTTTATGACTCTCTGTGCTTGAAGACCACTCATTTTCTTACCTCTTTTGGGCCTGTGTACATGCATGTTAATGGGAAATCGTGTTCTTGTACTTCCTCTGGCTAATACCAATTTTATTCCATTAATTATTTTACTTTTCCATATGGCATATACTACTCTGCACCTTTCCATTTTGATATTACCTCCCTATTTATCAGTAGATTCCAGACTTCATATCTAGTGAACAATAATTCTTTCTCACCTAAATTCCTGCTAATGTCTTGGTTGATTTCAAATTTTAACTATAAAACCAGTCACAAATTACTAAAACTTCTACAGTGAGAATTACTTTCACTCTCACTTCATTTGAGAGACCTATTTGCTGGGATACCCCTTTAATCTTGTGGGTGACTGGATTTGTTCTACCCCAGTAGTTTGAACTTTGGTGTTCTGCTTTTGACCATAAGCCTCTGTCCATCTGGCTATTTTACAGCTGTGCTCTCCTTACATCTGCTTTATGACATCACAGATCCTTCAGATCTTCAGAGGCCAATTGTCTCCTGGTTATCTTCCTCTGTCTCCCTATACTACCTGCGAAAGTTGACCATCTAAACTACTTACAAGTCAACTTAATTCTCATGAAGAATAAAGGTAGGCTGTAGTCACCCAGTATACCTGGTCAATCACAACTCGGGGACCATGCTGTGATCTTGATTCTCTGCTGAAGAACCAAGGCGGAGTGTTCCAGAAAGAAATCACACAGTGGTGCACATGATACGCACTATAAACATAGTGTCATGTTTCAGCTGTATCTCTAGGAGTATGCTTCCGGCCTTGTATTTGGCCTACAGTCATTACTTTATTCATTATCTTCAAGGATGATGCGAGACATTAGCACTCTCGTTAACATCCCTTTCCAATTATTGACTATTCTTATAAAAATGTCATTGCTTTTAAATTTATTGGACTCAGGCATTTAGATATGAATTCCCTTAATCTCACAACTTCCTGACCTATTAATCTGTCTTTATCTAAACTCGTCAATGACTCTCTTTTTTAGTATCAAAATGAGATTTTTTTAATTGTCTATCTCTATATTATTCCCCATCTCTATATTGTTCCCTTTATTCCTTCAAATTCATAAACTTTTGTGTTCTCAGAAATTTGTCTCCAATTGCCTTTCTCTGCATTCCACCCTATAATTGACATATTTCCACAAAATCCATAGATAGGCTTACTTCTCACTCACATTAAAATAATAACAATTGTCCTTTTAACCTTTAACCCTGGTCTATCTTTCCATCTCTATCCTGCTCACATAATTTTCTCAAAAGAGCTGTCAACATTTGCTACAACACATGATCACTTTCTTCTTACTTTTTCAGTTTACCTTTATCTGGCTTCTAATCTAACCCATGGAAATTATACTTTGGTTCTTGCACCCAAAGCCTTGAGCTATTCCCATATTTGTCTGCACATCACTGTTGGGTCCTCTACCTACAGCTCTCCCTATGCTTTCCTAGATAATATTATCGCCTCTTCTTATACACTTCCTACTTTTAAACCTATATCACTGCTTTTGCAAATACAATTCTTCCCCTATATCTACCTATTTATTTCTCAAACTGTCTAATAATTATCTCTACTTGCCTGACCCCCCCAGGCACCTTTTATCCTATGTGTCTAAAACCGACTTCTTCAATGCTCTCCTGAACTATGTATTTTTTCCTTTTTTATCCTGCTGTCATGCATCTCACTACCTAGTTATCCAGGAAAGTTCAGGATCTTTGCCCTGCCTTGTGTACCATATTTTGCATTTAGCCAGTCAGTAGGTCCTGAAAGCTCACTATAATCTTCAACTTCTGGCCTCAAGCGATCCTCTTGCCTCAACCTCTGGGATCATAGACATATTCCACTGTACCTTGTTCATTTTTTTTTTTTCCTATTTTTATTAGAGACTTGGTCTTGCTCTTGCTGAGGCTAGTCTTAAACTCCTGACCTCAAGAAATTGACACACCTTGGCCTCTCAGAGTGCTAGGATTACAGGCATGAGCCACTGCACTGGCCTAAATTCTAGAGTCTTATTATGTCACACTTGGTAGAGAGACGTTGCATCACAAGTCACAACAACCTCAAACTCTTCGGCTTAAGCTCTTTTGCCTTAGCCTCCCAAGTAGATGGGACTACAGGAGCCTGCCACAATGCCCGGCTATTTTTGTTGTTGTTGTTGTCATTGTTGTTTAGCAGGCTCTGGCTGGGTTCAAATCCACTAGTCCTGGTCATGTCCCAGGCTGGCACCCTAACCACTGAGCTACGGACCCTGAGGTTCCATTTTTTGTTAATCATATTCTCTATCTACTAGACCTCTTATCTTGGGTTTCTGCTATTACTCCTCCTTTATACTTCCAGGCTTTTCCTTTCTAGTCTATCTCCTCCTTCCCTCAAAGCACAGTGAAGCAGGCCCACACTTGCCTTTAGCAGGGCTGCCACTCATTGTTTGCTCTTTAATCCTTATTTCAATTATTTCTTCTTCTAGGAAATCTTCTTGACATGAGAAGCTGGGTTTAGTGCTTTGCCTCTGATTTCATAATGTGGAGTAACTGATCAGGATGTATTGTTGAGTAAATTTTAAGTAGTGGTTTCATGGATAAGAAAGTAAAATTGTAAATCGCTTAAATGTAGCAGCATTAAATCTTTAGATCTATAATTGTGGATACATAGACATGTATAAATGAGAGTAGGGTTGTGATTTGATTCTTGTGTGAGACAATTATCCATAATCTGTGGCCGACTGGGTCAGAGATATTTGCTCTTAATTACATACAGAACTGATGTAGTGAATGTGAGCCATGAGGGAAAATCCATCACAATTTCTGGAAAAAAGACCCACAACCACTGATAAGGAAAAGCAATATTCTCTTTGAAAGGAAATTTAGTATTTATTTTTGTTGTTATATTTATTATTACTGTTTTTCAGGAAAATACAAATGACTTTCCTTGAGGTATCCACAAAACACAATGAAATAGATCACAATTTGAAACATGCATTGCTATGCAGAAATTATGTACGGTGAAATAAAAATACCTAGAATATTAACAAATAGCAGTTGTTGAGTTTAACTGTATGCAAGACACTAAAGTTTGGCAGTTGCTGCCTATTTTTGGTTTCATTCTTACCACACAGTACTGAACTGTGAGGGAGTGAATTTCCCCTTTTCACAGAAGAGGAAACTGAGGTTGGTTGACTTTTTCATTCATTGAGCTAGTGCTGGAACAAAAGTCAGACTCTAAAACCAAAAGTCTCAAAACTGTACTTTCTTCACTCCACTTATCATCTGAGGCCTTTATTCTCTTCTTCTTTGCATGTTTTGTAGCCCAACTTGTGCTTCTTGTGTGTACTTATTTGTCACCAGATTGACCAACATGTTCATAGTAGAATGCTGACATAATGTAGCTGTACCTCACTTTTCTCACCTCACAATCATTGGCTATATGCTTGTCCTCCTAAATGGATGATTGAAATCCTGGTAAAATATCTATAAACCATTATTCACTAAGGCAAGAAGCATTCTATCTACTCAGATACATTTTTTTTTTTTTTTTACCATTTTCATGCTGGTTTTTATCTTGGATATTCATCTATATTTGATTGCTTTGAGAGTTAATATTTAAGATGAATGACAATTTTATACATCAATTAGAAAAACTAGCTCTTTTCCTAAGTATTGTTTTGTCCTGGAAATAAATAAAGAAATTGATATGTAGATACACATAAAACTTAACTCATAAAGCACCTCAATTTTTGCATATATTTGTGACTATAAGAAGACAAATTTTGTGCCCTATCTTAACCAGAATTTCAAAGCTTTATTGAAGACCATTGCTATGCACAAAATTAGAAAATCAGAAATAATCTTCAGTCATAGAGCAAGAATATAAGAGGTGAAGGTTTTTAAGGTAAGGAAATGTTGTAAAATAAAATCAAACAAAAGAACAACACATGTCTCCTTCATGAAATCACTTATCATTTTGTTCCACAGACATGATGCAGAAAATGAGCAAACTAACCCTCACCATTAAGAGTACTTCTTACCTCCTTAACCTTTTATTCAGGGTACATTTTATCAGAAATGCAATGAATATTCAGTGCTTTGACCAGTTTAGACTTTGGGGTGCTCCCCAGCCGTATAATGCTATCTGAGAGCCTGCATGTGAACCGTAACTGGAGAGAAGCCTGGCTGGCTAGAGGGCTGAGCTGAAGGCTTTTACATAGTTCCCATTACTAAGGAAACCACTCGTTTTGTCTGAACACGCTCTGAATAGATGTCTCATTTGAAGTCTAGTGCTCAAACCATGAGGATTGCATTATGGAACCGAGAAAGAAATGAGGGGAACAAAAAAAAAATGCTTGAAAATGCCACCAAGCATTCACAAAGCATCACACTATAATAACATTCCACGAGACAGAAGGTGCATTTATTTTTGCTGCATTCCAAGTTATTTCAGTCTTATAAAAGCAAATTCCTTTGCCTGCCCACATAATGAAAATAAGAAAGGCAGATGTTCTTCTGACCTAATCTTAATTCCTGCTCTTGCAAGGGTCTCAGTAAGAAGTGTAACATACAACACAGGAAGGACAAAATGTGGATTCTCCTATTAATCTAGATTTACTCCATTGTGCTAATTTATAACTAAATGGTGTCGTGTTTTCTCTGAGCCCATAAACAAACACATGTTCAGAGTCACACCTTAGGATTTGTAGCCACCAAATTATCACTGTTAAATGCAGAATGGTTATTGCAAACTGGGACTTGGTACTCTTTAATGAACATTCAGTTGAAATTTCAAGTGAGAAAACACTGCTTGTAGGAGGTTCCTGCTCCACATTTTACCTGTTACCAACCCACAGCAAAGTAGCTGCTACTTTACAAAGGCAAGTAATCTTCTTTCTCCCTCACACTGAAAAGTAGTGTTTGTGGGATTTTGATTATGGCATACTCTTTATTATCTGCCTCCACATTTATTTATTATTTATTTCTTTATTTTTAAACTGACATTTTCTTAAAGGTATATGAAGTACTATACAGACACCGAATCTGCTGCCTCTAAAATCACATAAACAGCCAGGGGAGGGAGGCATCATTACTTGTTTTTTTATCTACTTTAATCCTCTCAACCAACAAAAGTTGTATCAATACATTAATGAATCCCCAAATGCAGAAAGTAACAAGTATATATGGATTACATGTTTTACTATTTTGCTGACAGTTCATAACAGTTAGGTGACTTCACTGCACCAGAGTCCACGACTGATTGAGATCTTTGGACCCCTAGCCCAGAGCTTTTGTCCTGCACTAAGGACAGTTTCTATGTTCAGAGTCTGCTCCATTATCTCCTTAGAGCACCGCTATTGCAAAGAGGTGCTAGCACGTCTAAAACCTAGAAACAGGTGTAATAACCAAATGCAAGTTTACTTCCTGCACTGATCTTTAAAGAGTAGTAGGATGAAATTAATAAATGCGAAAAGCCCACAGAGCATTGTTGGAAGAAAGTCTTGTGTTTTTTTAAATACCTTTTCCTTATTTTTTTAGTCCCCTTAAATATGTTAGCAGTCATGCATTTTTACTAACACATATTTCAAGTAGTTATCTTTCAGATTTCCTGCCTGACTAAATTTAAGAAATGCCAAATTCAGTAGCATTAAGTATGAATAAACTGAGTAGTTTTTTGGCATTTAATGTGGTATCCTACTAATTAAAAAGGCCCCAAATTTGAAAGCATGGCAGAAGAAAAGTTTTTTCTTATGGAAGTACACAATTATTTACCCTATCAATAGTATCTTCACTATTTCTGATTATGAGTTTTTAACTTATTTTAAAATGAACAGCGAGAAGGCCTGAAGCTGCCAGCTTTTTCTGATCTGATGTGCCGACAGAATATTTACTTAGAGTGTATGTTTAGCAGTTTAGCTATCATGGCTGCTGATGAGACAAATTTTTCTAATACTGAGACATACAATGAAGTTTCTGTTTTTAAAATTAATATAAACTAGGTCCCCTTATAGGTTATCCTGTCAAGGTTTGATAGAAAACACGATGCCTGCATCTTTGTATTCCTGGTACTTAGTACGATGCCTGGTATATAGTAAGAATTCAAGTAAGAGGAGATTGAACTGAATTGTTTGATATGAGAAAAATATAGCAAACTCAGCATGTAAAAGTGACACTTAGCTTAGCCAAATGGTGTGTATAATGATGGAAACAGCAGATCTTTAACTTTCTTTAATATTCAGCTAACTAAGTCTAACTTTTCAATGTCCTTTCAATCACCCATATAACCTCTGTTGAATTTTTTTTTTGTGTGCACAGACACACATGTATGTATACACATACATAAAAGTGAACAAATTGCATTGAGGGGATTGAGTCAGATCTAACAGCCCTTGCTTTGTTTCAAGCTTATAGTGGTTATATTTATATTTCATTCTTTTATTGGGAGAGCTCTCAAAATATCTTCAGGTATCATGAAACATCAGATATTCATTATAATTCCGTTTCTGCCTACAGCTGTAAGATCTGTAGTCCACTGTTACAATCATACATTTCAATTAACACCAAGTATCATCTTATTTGGAAAAGTCAGTGCTATTTAGAAGACCGAAATTTGTTCATAGACCAAAGAGATTATGTATTAGTCTGTTTTTTGTTGTAATGACAAATTACCGCAGCCTGGGTAATTTAGTAAAGAAAAGAAATTATTTTTTAGAGATCTGGAGGCTGGGAAGTTCGAGGTTGAGGGTCTGTCTCCAGTGAAGGCCTCTGTACTGTCATGCATGGCAGAGGGCATCACATAGTGGGAGGACTTCATCTTCTTCAAAAGCATCAGGTTCATCATGGTCCTGACTCTGGTGACTATCTAATCCTAATTACCTCCTAAAGCCCCGCCTCCAAATACCATCAACATGTGACTTTAGGGATGAAGAGTCCAACATGAAATTGGGGTCACATTCAAACCATTAGCAGATTATAATTTGAATAAAAATAGATAACTTAGTTATTCAAATCATTAGTAGAGATCTATAAACGTAAAGTTAGAAGCTCATTTGCTATTTTTAAAAAATGTTATAGTTTTTACTATGCTTAGGCAAGCAAATGTGTTGAATTATGAAGTATTTCATATGTGATTGAGACTTGTATAATAAGACCCAAGACAAAACTTATCTTCCCATGGTAAATAAAATTGTAAGGATTATTAAAATACTGTATCATAACAATAATTTTAACTATAAGTGAATACCCATTTGTACAGTATTATGTTTAGAAAGTGGGTTTAAAAAAATTAATGTCATATTTACTCAATGCATATTGATTTTGATTCCTTCTGTGTTACTTAACTAAATAAATTTTGGGGTTAAACATGTTTATTAAAAAGTAGTTTTATTGTAAAACCATTTGAAAAATTCATAAATGATCAAGAAACAGGAAAGAAAGTATTTGGCCACCAAAGATGACATTCATGTTGGAAGGCTGCATTAATTTAGCATAAGGCTGCATTCAAGAAACTTCAATTAGATATACATTATTTTGTAAAAAACTACTATGTACTTAATAATGTAAGAGAATGAAAACTATTTTTTAAAATTATGAAGTTAGCTAACAGTTTAATGACTTCATTATGTCTTATATATATATATATATATATATATTGGAAAGGATTTGAATATTTGGATGCAGCATGGTGGCCCATGCTTTCAGTTGATCCTCTAAATGGGTATCAGTCATTTGTGACCTTGAGGGTATCTTGATTTGAGTTAGGTAAACAAATGTAGATTTACAGAAATAAGTGGTTATAAAGCAAGAAAACATGTTTCAGGCACATTGCCAAATATGTGGGTAATATACTGCGTTTTCCATATTTCAGTTGGATCTTTCTTAACATCAAACAATGACTTTATAGTGCCATCTACTGAGAGCTCAATCAACTCCATCTGTAGTTTGTTAGGTCCCTTAGTGACATCAATTAGGTAAGACTAAAATGCCAATTTGATTTTGATGTCATGATTCTCAAAGTCAGTGAACTTTTCATTGTAAACTTCAATTAATATGTCTATAATAGCTGTTATCATTCTTCAGATGATTTGCATATATCATGCTATTCATCACAGACCTTTAATAATTGGGAAAAATGTTCATTTGAAATTTCCTTTTAAAGAAGTGTTTTGAAAAAAGATAGTTCTTTTTGCAATGCTTATTTTTTTTGCCGCATAATCATATTCAGACTTAGTTGTACCTTGTGAAGAAATATTGAAGTCATTTTGATTCGACATCACACAGACAAGCTGCATTCCTGTAGAAATTTTTCAATAGTTTACATTGCTGATTCTGCTCTACATGAAATTTAACTGTCTCTTCTCTCAGATATTAAAATGCTGTTCAAGCAACAATAAGACCTGTAAATAATGCCACTGAAGCAATTAATAAAGTAGCTTATATACCCAAGAAAAAAAGGAAACTATTCAATGCTTGAACGCCTATCCCTGCAATAGCCAACATGCTTTCAAATAAATAGCAAATTCACACTGAATACTTCCTGGTTCAACTTTAGCATGTTAGGAAAATGATGATGCCATATTCCATTTGTAGTCAACAATACTTAAAACTTGTTGCAAAATTTCACTTTAAAAAACATCTTTAGCCCAGAGATTTTGCTGATGCAAGATACAATGAAAAAAAATGAGAGCTTCTGGATCTGTTAATAATTTTTTTGTCTGTGTAAGAAATCCTTCATGTTTTCCTATCATAGAAGGTGCACCAGCTATACAGGCACTCACTAAATTTACCAAATTTAGTCCAGCTTCAAGACATTTGAAAGTAGTTGATATAAATTCCTAGTATTCTGTTCTCCAGATTGCCTAAAGTAACTCTTTGTAGCAAAGAAAGTCTTATGTTAGAAACAAATGAATATAAAACCTCCATCAAGTCAGTTGTATTAGCTGATTCATCTGAAGAGATTAAATAATATATATGTTTTCTTTTTGAAGTATTGCATAAAGTTTTTCTATTAAGTTGAAGGCTATTTCATCTGCCAATCAGTTAATGGTTCTTGAAAGACGTAGTTGCTTGTACTCTGAAACATTATCAAGGTCCAAGCGTCCTCCAATTTTGACAATGCATTCTTTCTCAATGTCTGCATCACTGAATGGTTCCCTTCCCTGCCCCCCCCCCGATATATAAGCTACTTTATAAGTTGCTTCATTGACATTATTTCCAGGTCTCATTGCTGCTTGAAAGAATGTCCTTGCTTTTGTTCCTTATCTTTTAATTTCTGTAATACAATCATTCATGACTTTCTCTCTAATTTAAAATAGTTGTGTTCTTTATGAGTGTTTTACTGCTGATGAGCAATGAATTTCTTTAATGTCGATAATGCATTATCACAAAGCAAGACGATCATAGTCTCTTTAGCAGAAATAAGATAATATCACAATTCCTAGAAGGGGCCACTTAAAACTTTGGCTTAAACTGTACAAAAGCAATTCATGTAACCAAAACATTTGTATTCTAATAGTATTCTGAAATTAAAGAAGAAAAATCTGTTTTCTTTTTTCAGCATTCTCTTGATCTTTTTTGACACAATGGGTTGCTAAGCAGACAGATATAAAAAATACTATTGTGCTTTGCAACTCTTCACAAATTCCACTTCCAACAGAAACACAGTGCACTGTTGTCAAAAGCTGATAGCAGACTGGTATACTTGACCCCTGTAAACTCATGCCAACCAGCCTCATGTGATAGTAGTGCCACTAAGTGTGGGGAAGTTAGAACTAAATCATGAGTGTAGTAGATGTCAATTTAGCCCTTATGGCTCATTAATGTTCTAATTGTGCTGGTCAATCTGGGAGCGTTATTTTGTTGAGACTTATTGTATTCTTTGCTGTTTCAAGTACATTCATTTCAAAAATGAAAATATAAAAGATGAAGAAAAATGGACTAATAAAAATAAAAAGATTTGTTCTATAAAATGTGGATTCGGTCAAAAGACTGCACTTAAGTATCTAGAAGGCCAGGTTTCTCACCCATCTTGGTATACTTCATTTTGGTACATTTTTTGTCCTTATATAACAGAAAATATTCCATATTTTAAAAATTATATTATAAAAATAAAATAATTGTTATTAGTAGCTATATCAATACGATATAGAAATTACATTCTTTAAATATTGGACATTTGTTTTTCAAATGTTTTTTCATTGTTCTGTTTTATAATAATGCAATGATAGACATCATAGGATAGGATTGCTTTAAGTGATTCTCTAAATATTTGGACATTTGAAGACTCTCGTGATGAATATATTACAGATTACTTTCCTGAAAGCCCATGCCGAATTCACATGGGAAGGTATGTGTCCCCTTTTATCATGCTCTTGCCAACATTAATTAATTAATTAACTCGAGAAATATATTTGAACCCCTTTCAGGTGTTGTACTAAGTGATAGGAATATAAAGATAAAAAATAGGTCACTGATTTCGAAAATATTATTTGTTGGGGAGATGTAAATGGTAGGTGATAAATATGCAATGATAAATTTGCAAGTAATTAATGATTCCAGACATGAACAAATAATTGTTGTTTTTTTTTTTTTTGTAGAGACAGAGTCTCATTCTATCGCCCTCAGTAGAGTGCTATGGAGTCACAGCTCACAGCAACCTCCAGCTCTTGGGCTTAGGCTATTCTCTTGCCTCAGCCTCCCAAGTAGCTGGAGCTACAGGCTCCTGCCACAGTGCCCAGCTAATTTTTGATGTAGTTCCGCCGGGCCTGGGTTTGAACCCGCAGCCCTGGGTATATGGGGCCAGCACCCTACTCGCTGAGCCACAGGTACCGCCCATGAGCAAATATTGTTAAAAAAATCAAGCAAGTCAGCAGATAGTGAAAATAAAGAGAGATGATCAACATAAGAGTTAAAGAGGTTTACCTTTAGAAAGTAACATTTCAGCACAGACATGAACATTGAAAGGAAAATTAACTAGGCTAAGAATCAAGAGCAAAGTGTTCCAGGAAGAGAAACAGTATATGCAAAGATCCCAGGCAAGAATGAGCTTGGCATATCCTAGAGACGGAAAAAGGCCAGTACCCATGGGAGTAATGAACGAAGAGGAAGTGTTAGGATGCAAGGCCGAATGGTAACCAGGACTGAGATCTACTGTCTTGTAGACCATGGAAAGGAACTAGATTTTAGTAATGAGTAGCCAGTAGATAGTTTTAAGTTGGGTAGAGATTTTCTTACATTTGTAAAGTGAATGATGATGGTATTCTAGAGCCACTTTAAATTTAAACCTAAAAGGACTGTGAATGGATCGTTTGTAAGGGACATGGGGTAGATCAAAGAGCAAGACCCCTACTTTGTGGCAGACAGCGGTGCGGCCGGGTGCATGGTGCTGCTGTTCACTGAGTTGAGGGATTCTGGGAGGAGAGCATGTCGCCCTCAGGCCCAAACAAGACTCCTGTTTCTCCCATATAGCAGAAGGGTAATGTTTGAAAATGTTTAAAATTCTGTGATCTCTTATTTAGCTGTATAAAATAAACAAACAAACAACAACAACAAAAGCACCCAAACAAAAAGCTTTGTGTTCATAGCACTAGTCATTTACTTCTCTGAAGGGAGATTAAAATTTGTAACAGAAGAAATTTCAGGAAATAGACTGCCGCTCTGATTTGCAAAAATATAATTACTCAAGCAGCTGAAGAAATGCCTAGTACCAAAGCCCTAAGGTATGAATTTCTGGACCAAGGACCACAAGCCAGGCTTTCATCTTGAGATAAGATTTTCCTGATTCCACCTGAGGCCAAGTGACTCAGCTCAGCTGGTACAGTTTGTCCTCAGTTGAAGGAGAGACCCCTCTACTATTAAGTTCTAGCTACAACCAGAAAGAAGAAAAATAGAATATAGTAATAGAGAAAGAAAACCCTTTTATTTTTCCCTGAGAGTTTTTAGCAAGAAAAGAGGGATGAGAGTAGGGTGGTTGGAAAAGTGTCTTCCAATTGTGACCTGGGTGGCTTTAGGTAGGAGATTGGCAGGTACATTAAGTAAACAATATATTGCTTAGTTCTCTGGTAAAATACCACCTCTTTGCTCTTACATCACTCTTACCCAAATTGCTTTGAAGGGGGCTAGGCGCTGGTGTCAGTGCACAGCTTCCTAAAGGAAGAACTTTGTAGGTGACGTAAGTGATGTTCAGTCATGAGGAATGTGGTATTTTTTCTTGGATGAGTTTGTGAACTTGTCAGACCATGTATGTATATGTATATGTTTTCATATATTCTTATACATACACACATTCACTTTGAAGAGTTTGGAACAAGCTATTTAAAAACATAGCTGCCGAGTTTGTTCCCATTACCATGAGACTCCTGGAACACCTTGCCTTGTAGTCTTCCTCCCTACTTCCTTGTTTCCCGAATCTCTTCAGTCCACTCTAACTGCACTTTGATCTCTGCCATTGCATTGAATGGTTCTTAGTAGTCACACCCATGTGGCTGAATTCACTCAGATTTCTTTATTCTAAAAGATTCTGTGTAAACAGATTTTTCTCTTGAGATTTTCAGCATTTCTGGTTTTTGGTTTTAGCCAAAAGTACTGCAAAACTGCTCTAGTTACTGATATCAGACAGGTGATTATAAACTTGGCCAGCATTAGAAGTGAAAGAAGAAACAGGTATTCTAATGTTTCTGGAAGTTAAAAGTACATTCTAAGAAAAATGGGACTCTGGCATTCTCTTGTATACTAATCAAGTACTATTAGCAGGAACATTAGAATCTTGGTTCCCAGCAGCGTCTGTGTGGAATGAAATCTCTGTGAGCCAACTTCCTTTTTCCAAAGTGATCCAGATATTACTCACAGAATTCTATAATAGTTAGTTGGCAGAGGAACAAGTGTTTAGGCAGAAATATGTCCCAAAACGAGAGGACTAAAGATATATGCCTTGTGTGCCTATGTATTTTACGTGGGACCAAGATTAATTAGGTTTTGCTCTGAATCCTAAGAAATAAAGCTTTTTCAGCATTGCTAGAAATAAACCTTGCTTTAAAAGTTTATTGCCTGTGTAGTGCTTTGGAAAAGTTAGTTAGTATTCTATAAATTATTTCAAACATTTAAATTAATAGGCAGCTAAAGAGAGATCCCAAAATATTTGATGAGGTGTCATAGTAGGTGGACAGATTATAGGTCAGGGAGTGTGTAAACCAGTTAGGTTGTATGACCCTATAGTTCAAAGGTCAAAATCACTGAGTAACAAAGAAGAAACCAGGACATGTTTTCTCAGAAAAGTGATTTCCATTTGAGTAGTTTGGTGTCAGAACTTAGACATTGTCCCAGGTTCTAGGGACAGGCCCAGGGATAGAGAGGAACAGAAGACTGACCAGTGAACACATACACACTTACACACAATTTATCCCAGATGCATTTCTTGAATTTCCCTACAAAGAAGCTAAAGGTTAATAATTAAAGGAAGCTATTGTACAGACCATTAGAAATAAGTATTATCTTCCTGAATGGCACAGTTCTGCTACCTAATTGTTAACACAACTAAGGAACCATTTAGGAGTGACCTCTATTTCAGAAAATGGCCCTCAGCAGAAGATACCTCTTAGGGGAAGTGGTGGAATTCCAGTCCCATGCATTTGAGACTTCTAAGAATGAACTCAAAATAGCAGTAAAAATGATACACCAGGGAATAATCTGCAATAGCAAGCAGATAGGCTTGATTAGCAAATGGGATTTCTCATTTCTGTTTCCACAGTTTCTAAGAGGAATGTGGCCATCAAGAGAGAATATGACTGAGAATATAGTCTCAGATCTATGCAAACATACTGGCTTGCATGAACAGAAAAAGAAAAAAATATATAGCTTGAACGAGAAATAAAAAACTATGTCAAAGATGCTATTTTTAAAAAAAATTAACTTTTAGGCTCGGCGCCTGTGGCTCAGCGGGCTAAGGCGCCAGCCACGTATACCTGAGCTGGTGGGTTCGAATCCAGCCCAGGCCGGCCAAACAATAATGACGGCTGCAACCAAAAAATGGCCAGGCGTTGTGGCGGGCGCCTGTAGTCCCAGCTACTTGGGAGGTGGAGGCAGGAGACTCGCTTGAGCCCAGGAATTGGAAGTTGCTGTGAGCTGTGATGCCACAGCACTCTATCCAGGGTGACAGCTTGAGGCTCTGTCTCAAAAAAAAAAAA
>CAUYON010034172.1:0-25099 GCA_963573935.1 Arctocebus calabarensis
AGAGACATGCTAGAAATACTTATCACCAATTAAGTCATTAGAACACTTTTACCTGTAAGAAAAAGTGTCATTAGTAGTTCATATTGCACATACAAAGTATTTTATTAAAACAAGAATCACATGCAGATTTTAATTAACACAACGCCCAAAGATAAAGATTTCCTTAGCAGCACCTTTTAAACAAGATGTTTTAGAAGACAATAAAAACTGGCTCAAAAAAAAAAAAAAAAATTTGGCTCGGCGAGCTAGGGCACCAGCCACGTACACCTGAGCTGGCGGGTTTGAATCCAGCCCCAGGGCCCGCCAAGCAACAATGACGGCTGCAACCAAAAAATGGCCGGGCGTTGTGGCGGACACCTGTAGTCCCAGCTACTTGGGAGGCAGAGGCAGGAGACTCGCTTGAGCCCAGGAATTGGAGGTTGCTGTGAGCTGTGATGCCAGAGTACTCTATCCAGGGTGACAGCTTGAGGCTCTGTCTCAAAAAAAAAAAAAAAAATTGGCTCAGTGCCCACAGCTCAGTGAGTAGGGCACTAGCCACATACACTAAGGCCAGATAAAAACAACAATGACAACGGCAACAAAAAAATAGCCAGGCGTTGTGGTGGGCGCCTGTAGTCCCAGCTACTTGGGAGGCTGAGGCAAGAGAAATTCTTAAGTATTTAAGCAAGAGTTTGAGATTGCTGTGAGCTGTGAAGCCATGGGCACTCTACCCAGGATTACATAGTGAGACTTTGTCTCAAAAAAAAAAAAGTAAAAATGGAAGAAAGTAGAAAGTTACCTTTCTCTCCCAAATGTTTCCTAAATAATACAATAAGGGAGTTAATATTAGTCTATCTATTTTTCCATGAAATACACTAGACCTTAGGATATAGGATGATACTCAGTAATGACAAGGCTAACAAATCCTTTGTCCTAACTGTTCCTAAAACATGCACATTCAGCTGGGAGGCTGAGGTGGGAGGATTGCTTAAGGCCAGAAAAAAAACCCAGCCTGATCAACATAGCAAGACTATCTCTACAAAATTAAAAAAGAAATTAACCGGGTGTGGTAACACACACCTGTTCTAGCTACTCAGGTTGAAATAGGAGAATGCCTTAGAGTCCAGAAGTTTAAGTCTACCCTGAGCTGTGATGGCACCACTGTACTCCAGCTTGGGTATCAGAAACCCTGTTCTTTTAATTTAAAAAAAAAAAGCAGATTCTGGTGGTGCCCGTAGCTCAGTCAGCAGGGCACTGGCCACATATGCCTAGGGTGTTAAAAAAAAAGGCAGAGTCACTATATTCTATGTAAAAATCCAAAGCATCACTTAGTAAACACTTACCTAGGTTTCCTTGCTCTACTGTCAGCACCACTTCATCCATCACCACAGCCCTAAAGTCCAGTTCCTCCTCACAACATTTGGCCTTCAATGCTCGTAAGATCTCTTTTTGGGGATAGTCTTCCCTGATGCGACGATCTGTCAAAAACCACAACTTGGCAGCCACAGAGCTACACATCTTGATTTGCTTGTTCTTTTGCGTAGATTATTTCTTCTTAAACGTAAAGTCTATCTAGATAGAAAATACACATAAGATAAACCAAAAAATCTACTTGATTCATAAATTTCACAAGTAAATGCTATCATTACATACAATCACAAAAACAAGGAAAAACAAGGAGAGAGATCTTTTTCCCTTTTGATTAAAATTAAAAATTTTATACTACTAATAATACGGAAATTGGCAACCTCTCTAGAAATAAGATTTCACCGTTTTCCCTGTGGAAGCTGCCAATGCAGCAGGTCACTTATCAAACGTTCAGTACTATTTCCGATACTTTATTCTGTATAGGAATATACTTTAATCTGATCACCAGCTTGTCACTGTTTTATCCCCTCCTTCAAAATGCAACTTCGTTCGTAATATGAAATAAATGAGATTCCTATCATCAACAATATATCCCAGGGCAGCATCTGTGGCTCAGTGGGTAGGGCACCAGCTCCACAGACCAAAGGTGGTGGGTTCAAACCCGGCCCCAGCCAAACTGCAAAAAAAAAAAAAAACAGCTGGGCGTTGTGGTGGGCGCCTGTAGACCCCGCTACTCTGGAGGCTGAGGCAAGAGAATCGCCTAAGCCCAGGAGTTGGAGGTTGCTGTAAGCTGTGTGATGCCACAGCACTCTACCGAGGGTGACAAAGTGAAACTCTTGTCTGTCTCTCCAGAAAAAAAAAACAAAACAGAAAACAATATATCCCCATGTTTCTCATCACTGGAAACCCCAATTAAGCATATTTTTGTATCTGTTGTTAGTTTCACATTCTAATTTTTTTGCTTTGTTTTAGATATGTTAAAAAAAAAAGAAAAGAGGCTCGGCGCCTGTGGCTCAGGGGGCTAAGGCGCCAGCCACGTACACTTGAGCTGGCGGGTTCGAATCCAGCACGGGCCCGCCAAACAACAATGACGCAACCAAAAAAATGGCCGGGCGTTGTGGCGGCCGCCTGTAGTCCCAGCTACTAGGGAGGCCGAGGCAAGAGACTCGCTTGAGCCCAGGAATTGGAGGTTGCTGTGAGCTGTGATGCCACAGCACTCTATCCAGGGTGAAAGAATGAGGCTCTGTTTAAAAAAAAAAAAAAAGAAAAGAAAAGAAAAAGGAGACAGTAGCTAAATCACTAGCTGAGCATCAATGCTGAAGTCATTTAAACAATAACCTCAATCAAAATAAGTAACAAGAAATTGTGGAAATGGACTTTGAATAATTAAAACAAATGCCCAGATTAATTTAACAGATTTGGATTTCAGAGGAATGCATGCTATTACTCAATGTTTTTGTTTTTTTTTTTTTTTTTAGAGACAGAGTCTCACTTCGTCGCCCTTGCTAGAGTGCTATGGCTTCATGGCTCACAGCAACCTCCAGCTCCTGGGCTTAGGCGATTCTCTTGTCTCAGCCTCCGGAGTAACTGGGATTACAGGAGCCCACCACAACACCCAGCTATTTTTTTTGTGCAGTTCGGCCAGGGCAGAGTTTGAACCCGCCACCCTTGGCATATGGGGTCGGCGCCCCACTCACTGAGCCACAGGTACTGCCCCTTACTCAATGTTTTTATTCAAAAATAATTTTGAAACAAATGAAGCTTTTTTACTATAATACATAAAGGATTACTTTTTCCCTAGACAATGTCACTTCTTCAAGTTTATATCATGAGCAGTATAACAGATGAAAATCAACTTCTTGAGAAGCAGCAAAAAAGTTACAAGTTTAAGAAGCAACAAAAAGATTTTTTTTTAATTTCTACCCAAACCACAAAATTTCAAGTATCATTCAAATATTGTTTCAGATGTAGGCTCAGCGCCTGTGGCTCAACGGGCTAAGGCGCCAGCCACATACACCTGAGCTGGTGGGTTTGAATCCAGCCCGGGCCCGCCAAACAACAACGGCTGCAACCAAAAAAATGGCCGGGCATTGTGGCGGGCGCCTGTAGTCCCAGCTACTTGGGAGGTGGAGGCAAGAGACTCGCTTGAGCCCAGGAATTGGATGTTGCTGTGAGCTGTGATGTCACAGCACTCTATCCAGGGTGACAGCTTGAGGCTCTGTCTCAAAAAAAAAAAAAAAAAAAAAATATATATATATATATATTGTTTCAGATGTGGCAAACCCAATGCAGAAGGAATGGGGAAGAGCAAAAATTAAGGGAAACAAAGGTCATACGTTATTTGGTAACTTCCTAAAATGGGCAGACAGAAGTGGTTTACTCTCCTAGATAAAAGCCCAAAGGGCCTGCTCCAAAGATGCACATGGTTGAGATAAGAACCCTGCTGGGCAAAGGCACCACCAGAGCCAACAGCACACACCCCCAGCACCTTGGCCTGCCATGCCTGTGCCACACTCGCCAGTCTACCACTCTGAACCCTCCTTCTATCCTATGATCCATTATCTTGAAGGTAAGTTTCTGCTAAATAAAATGCAGAATATCTAAACTAGATGTAGTAATAACTCAACTTACACATGTACTAGGAAGGAACCATCCTAACTCAATGGTCAACAATTTGTAACTTCTGACAGATGATTTTTTAAAATAAACAAATGTTTATTTATCCTTTCAAATACCGTATACTCACCAATTTTGATCAATTGGTAAGTTATGAAGTATACTATTTATGAGGCTGGGCTTGGTGGCTCACACCTTTACTAATCCCAGCACTCTGAGAGGCCAAAGCGGGTAGACTGCCTGAGCTCACGAGTTCAAGACCAGCCTGAGAGTGAGACTTCGCTCTAAAAATAACCAGGTGTTGTGCAAAACACGTATGGTCTCAACTACTTGGGAGGTTGAGGGCTGAGGCAAGAAGATTGCTTAAGGCTCGGCGCCTGTGGCTCAGCAGGCTAAGGCGCCAGCCACATACACCTGAGCTGGCGGGTTCCAATCCAGACCAGGCCCACCAAACAACAATGATGGCTGCAACCAAAAAATGGCCAGGCGTTGTGGCGGCTGCCTGTAGTCCCAGGTACTTGGGAGGTGGAGGGGAGAGACTCGCTTGAACCCAGGAATTGGAGGTTGCTGTGAGCTGTGATGCCACAGTACTCTATCCAGGGTGATAGCTTGAGGCTCTGTCTCAAAAAATAAAAATAAAAATACTGCAAAGCATCATAAACTGCGTGTTTTTCTCTTCTATTGAGTAACTGACTTCACAGTCGTGTTCACATATTCACTCTATCTGTGTACCTGGACCTGGCTCATTTAAGTAACACACTTGGCTCTAGCCTTTTTTGGCAGAAAGCCTGGGAAACACAGAATCACAGCCACCTGACTGGCATCTGGTATCAATTAGTGAGTTTGTGGGTTACTCACAGCCCTGTGTCTCTTTGAGACTCGAGAGCATCTCTGCCCTAGAAAGCTTCGTCCCAGTTTCTTTGGTGTGCATCCCACCCTCAGGTCAGCTAAGAACGACAGATGGCTCTCAGTTCCTCAGTGATGAGGTCATTTGACACTCCACATACGTGTTTCCTAAGTGTCTAGTTTTGTATTTAAAGGCTACGTTTAAGACCTTACGAGAAATGTAATTCACTGTTGTTTAACAAGGATACTGATGGGAGAAAAACATAACCATGAGGTGTGGGGTGGGGAAAGGACAAGTAGCTTCTCTTTGCTTTATGAAAGGCAGGCAGGTGGGTGACTTGTATCAGTAAAAGAATTAAAGGTCTTACTCTAAATTTCCCTTTTCTAAGAAAATGGGTTTTTTTGAGAAGAGGATGTAATTATTGGCAAGGTAATAAAGAGTCACAAAAGTTATTAAAATTGATGTTCAGTTCTCTGATTCAATGCTGACTTTTGACAGAGGGAAGCACCAACTTGGTAGAGAGGCAAACTTCAGCTCTCGATGGCAACAGGGACACAAAGTGTATAGACATGAAATATTGTCCCTTTAAGCCATTTGCTAATTTTTATGCAGTGATTTGGCCTTTACCTTGATTGGAGGGGTATCTGCACTGAGCCAACACAAGCAGCAGCCTCTTACCTCCAGTCGTAATCTCATCCCGATGTGCCCACCGAGTTCTTATCCATTGGGGCTTCCTGATGGACTTTCGTGGATCCCAACTTTGGAAACAAACACACAGGCACTGCAGCCCCAGCCAGTTATCATAGGAGTGACAGAGGGTGCGTGTGTGAGTTCCTCATGAACTCTTCAGGAATGTAGCCAGTTGATGCCATCCCTGAGCCCACCAGGAGATGGGAATGAGTAACTGATTCACATTGTCAGCCCAGGGACTTTTTCTTAGTCAGTGCACGTTACAGAGATCAGAAGCCCAGGGGAACCATTTCATTCAGAATTTTCACAGATCCCTTTACAGGGTCATGGGTTTAAATTCTCCTTTCCTTTGCTTCTGCTTTCCTTCCCTCCTTGATATCTTTAATTTACTGACCAAGGTTCAGTTAGAAACTTCCTTTACTTTTAAACCTTCCCTGACCCACGCCCTGATCAAAGCTTTCCTTGCTATGTGACCCAGCCGCCTCTGTCTACCACTGCTGTGGGTCACCACGTGGACTGTCTCCCAGGACAGGGGCTGCGTCTGCCCAGAATCTCACCGCTCTCAGGATATGTCCACTGAATGGTGGGCAAACTAGAGATAGGACAGCATGTAGGGTGGGAGGAAGGAGCCAGCCCCACAAGGGCTCAGGGCAGGGATGCCCTGAACAGTCAGGGTTCACCTGGATCTTGACGGAGTGGGAGATTGAAGAGTAGTATTTTCTGGAAATTAGAACATTTGGGATGTTAAAGATCGGGTATGTAAGATACCCCACCGATGCTCAAACAGGCCTTTCTCCAAAGTCTGTGCCTGGGAGGACACTCCAGGGTCACACTGTCCTGTTCACAGTCACAAAGCATGGAGCAGGTACCTGTCCTTGCCCCACCCTCAGGGCGGGGGATCAGGACGAATGCTTCCCAGCTTAGTGCTCTGCCCCGTCACTGGTTGCAGGAGGAATGGCTTACTATCAGTGTGGTCTGGGCAAGTGATGGTTCAGTGCCATAGTCCCGGAGGCAGATGACCTGCACGGTCACTGTGGCTACTTACTCATAGCCGGTCCTCAGGCTCTATGGCCCCTCTGGTCCTTCCTCTCCACGAGAGGCAGAGGGACAGGCCAGACCTGCTCCTGGCAGCCTGCCCGTCTCTGCTTTCCTTAGTCCAGCCTCACCTGCAGCAGGGCTGCCCTGCAGGAGAAGAGACAGTGCCAGTTGGAGAGAAGCGGCAGGTGGGATGACGAGGAGCGGAAGCATCCTGGGCCTCCTGCACAGGCCAGGCCTCCCCTCATTGACAAGAGATAGTAAAACTTTACTAACGCCTCTTTGTACATTTCCCAACTATTTAAAACCCCAGGAAAAGAACAGCCTTCCAACCTATCTTCAGAGTAAACAAAGCATCCTTATTTTGAGTCGTGGGTCACACAGGTATCTCATATGTTGATCCTCTCTGAACCTTCATACCCTACCAAATTGCCAAAATGCAGGTACCACAAAGTTTCCTGGGACATGCTGTTCACTTCTAGATTTCAGTTTCTACCGAGCAAAGTGGATTACGCCTCGCGCTGTCCGTGTTCTGCTACCTGTGTGTCATCATGAGAACCTCACTTAATCCATTTAGGATTTAGTCCAGGCGTGATGACAGACCCTGGCGGCTTGTAGTATTCGCCATGAAGGAGCAAATAAAAGAGCATAAGGAATTTTCACTGTGGACTGAAAAATAAGTCATATGGCATAAAATAGAAATCGTAACTCAACTTCACTGGGAAAAACAAAAAGTGGAATTTTGATTGCAGCAATCAGATACCCAGTTATATGCTTCACCTTGCTCATCTTATCACAAAAACAAGATAAACCATCACCTTCCCCTTCATCATCCCTGGCTCAGCAAGCTTTCTACACCTTCCAGCCAACTCAAAAGTGTAGTCTGGGAATTTCAGCCTCAGCCGTGCCTGGGAACTTGTTCAAAATGCAAACCCTGAGCTCTACCCATGCTGAGGCAGAAACCTGGTGTAACAGGACCCCCAGGTGACTCAGAATGACGGTGATAGTGGAGAAGCTGGTGTTCAGCCCAGTGCTTCACCAAGTTGAGTGCTTGTCAGGACCACTTGGAGGGCTGGATGCAGCTGCTTCAGCCCCACCTCAGAGACTCCGTTTGCTTGGTCTGTTTGAAGGCCCCATGGTACTCTGCTGCCGGTCAGCTGCCCACTCCCACTCTCTGTCTTCTGATTGGACATTCAGGCTCCAGTCTACATAGCAGATGGTCAGCAGGGAAATGCTCCCCAGGACCGACTACCAGAGTTACTGTGAGTGCCTCAGGCTGGGTCAAGAGGGACAGCCCTCGGGAAGGGTCTCCTTGGAGCACAGTGCTGGGCTTAGTCCCTTTCCTGGCCACTGTCCCATGGACCAGTGCAAGGCCCCCTCCCAGCAGACTTCATCCAAAGCCTGGGGGGTCCCATCAAGTCTTGAAACTCCTTATCATGGAGACCTGACACACCTCCCACTTTCCCTGTCTCTTCCCATGTTCTAGCCTCTTCCCCTTGAGGGACTCCAACCAGAAAAGGCCCAAGTAAGGCCCCTTCTGAAGAATACTAAGTATAATGAGTATTTCTATTAGAGACTCATCATTTGATGCCAAGGGGGACATACCTACCCTTTAGACAGGGCTTCTGCAGAGACCTCAGTATGACTTTCTAGAATTTTTCTAGTTGTAATTAAGGGAAAAAATGGTTAACTCTCCCATCAGAGATGTCACTGCCTCTTTGAATTTTTTAAAAATTCTTTCGGTTCTTAATAGGGCCTTTCAATTTTTTCAGCCCTTAAATTCTCAGCCTATAAAACTTTAAGTTATGAGTATCATTTTTTCAGTGACTGTTATTTCCATGACTTAAAATCTTAATATTGGCTATGATACCCAGCAAAAGGCAAGTAAATAGTAAAAATATTTTTAAAGGCTGTTCATGCCACTTACATAAAAGAGAAATGTATGCAGAGAAATGTATCAACCCTTGTCCCTTGAGCCATGCTATAAATCTCTCACCATGTCAGTCCATGTGTTTCATTGTTGTTAATTATCTAAGCAGTTGTAGGCACAAAATTAACAGGTTGAAGAAATTAGAGACAGTGTGCTTTACCTGATTCAGCAAAGATCTGCATGATTTGAATTGGCATACTTTACAGAAGAAAAGAGAAAGACGTGGCTCGGCGCCTGTGGCTCAACAAGCTAAGGCGCCAGCCATGTATACCTGAGCTGGCGGGTTCGAATCCTGCCCGGACCCACCAAACAACAGTGACGGCTGCAACCAAGAAATGGCCAGGCGTTGTGGGCGGCGCCTGTAGTCCCAGCTACTTGGGAGGCGGAGGCAGGAGACTCGCTTGAGCCCAGGAATTGGAGGTTGCTGTGAGCTGTGATGCCACGGCACTCTGCCCAGGGCGACAGCTTGAGCCTCTGTCTCAAAAAGAAAAGAGAAATTCATATCTAGGATCTGACCATAGCTCTGCTTCTTTGATGCACGTGTGGCCTTTGCAGCTTTGCACTGTGAGGGTTGGGCCATTCCACAGCCAGAGGGCAAAATCCGAGCTGAAGGCCTTCACAGTTACAATTCCCAGTCTTAATGTCATCCTCAAGTATCATCACCTTCCTTTTATAAATTTGGAGAGGTGTATATCCAGGTATCAACTGGAGGTATTTTATACAATAAAAAACAGAAAACACCACTCAAACTTGATTAAAAAGCGAAAGATGCTGTTGACTGATGTGACGGCATGAGCAGGTTCAGCCGTGGTCTGAGCAAACAGCTAAACCCAGGTGAGCAGGACCTCAGTTTCAAGGTGGTTGTGGAACTCCTGAGGCTCCAAGATGCCTCCTCCACACTCCACAAAAAGCAAGGTTCCCTGTTCCTGTGTTCCCAGCAAGAATCCTGGTGTTAACTGGCTCAGTTGGAGTGCTTGGCTAAACTGATTACCATAAATGAAGGGAGAGAAGCCAGAGTGACTTGGGCCTGGATCACAGCCCAGCCCTGAGGCAACCCACGTGGAGGGACTAGGATGCTCTGGCTTGAACCACCACGCCACACCTTAGCAATGAGGTGGGCTCAGTTCAGTTCCAGGCAGGCTTTTCCGTTGCCTAAAACTCAGTGATAACACATAGAACTAAGTAATGGAATGTATGGCCCAGAAGAAATGTCTTTTATATCCTCTGGGAAAGGAGAATGCCCCAAATCTGCTGCATTTATCCCTGACCTGAGGGTGGGAATGATTTAGAGAGGTGAGTGCATCTGTGGTACAAAGAACTG
Source organism: Arctocebus calabarensis (assembly GCA_963573935.1). Lineage (NCBI taxonomy): Eukaryota > Metazoa > Chordata > Mammalia > Primates > Lorisidae > Arctocebus > Arctocebus calabarensis. Next base: position 9,787 of record CAUYON010034172.1, read on the forward strand.
GTAAAGAGATACTAAAGAAGCTGTGAGGCTGATGATCATTTTTTATTAGGAGGAGTGATTTGTTTGAGGGATAGCCTCAATTAACACCTTCATTTATAAGAGCAAGATGACTTGATTTCCTGGAGAATTCATTTAAGATCTCTGTTACCAAGATGAGCTTGAACATATAGCTTCCTCTAGTGAAAAACTTAAAATGCTGAAGGTGAGAAATACCACTTTTATATCTCCAGGTCATTACTATGTATGTCTCCACAATTCTGTATAAAAATTATAGGAAGCATGGGAAGAAAATGTGTCCTGATGAATAGGAAATGCATGATAATAAATATTTTTTCATATGTTTATCACGGGATATATGTGTGACTGTAGAGGGAGATACATAAAAGAGCAGTAATTCTGGAAATAAAGATATGCTTTGGGCAAAGAATTAAATAACTTACCTTAAATTATTTCAAATAGAGTTAATTAGGAGGCCCCCCAAATAACTATAGTTTAGGAAACACAAAATGAAGCCTACTATTTAGTTCTTAATTCAGATCTTAAGTATTTGGTCATGAATGAATAATTCTTGGAGGAAATTTATGACAGCGTGCCAGATACAACATGATTCTCTAGGCTTTGATTATTTTCTCTTTCAACCATGAGTTATTTCAACAGATATTTATTATTATTATTCTCTTCTGCTTGTCAGCCCAAGAGTTTGCATAATGAAAACAGCCAATGTGTGTCATAAATCATTGCGTATAAATCCTGACAAACCCATCCAGAAGCTACAAAAACTGGATGCATACAAAAGATGGGGTTGAACTTAGGAAATATACACACTTCTCAGACTGAATAATCACAAATTCACTCCTTGTTTTTCTGATGATTGTTTTTTTTCAGAACCGAATGGAGGAAAGCAAAGCCCTCTTTAGAACAATTATCACATATCCCTGGTTCCAGAACTCCTCGGTTATTCTGTTCTTAAACAAGAAAGATCTTCTAGAGGAGAAAATCATGTATTCTCATCTAGTTGATTACTTCCCAGAATATGATGGTAAGTCAGCACTTGTCAGGCAGCTAAGTAAGTCGCCGGGATAGGTTTTACCTCCTTCCCTTGCAAGATTAGCGTATTGTATACAGGGCATGGTTACGTGCTTGCCCTGCAAAACCTGTGTGTTGTGATTAATGAATAGGAATTATTGTTAACCTTCTCTTTTAATGGCACAAAATATTTCATTTCTTAATAATAGTGAAAGTCACAGAAAAATTAATAACTTCTCATGTGTTTTGAAATAACAGATGTTGATGAATTGAAAATGCAACGTTTGAGGAAGTTATCAGATACAAGAGATGAGTACTCTCTTTTTTTTAGCAACATGTTTACGTCCTCCCAGATCAGGGAAAGGAACAATCGAGTAGTTTTGACGAATTGTGTATCAACCATCTTAGTTCACTCTTTATCTCCTGTTCCTTTAGTTGCAGCCCACCTCTGCCTCTCTCTGAGTAGAAAACACAGTTTTATAATAAAGAAGGCAGTCTAGCTAGGTGCAAATTCCAGTTCCAACACTTCTTATTTGTAGACCCGTCTTCCAGTCACTTAGTTTTTCGGGTCCTTAGGACCAAACTCATGGAATTGCTTTCTACAATGTCAGAGATTCTTGACACATACTGAATACACAGGAAATAATTATTTTTTTTTAAACTTTGTGGCCAGATGAAGTCTTACCATCCTTTAAGCAATTCATGCAGCACCATTTACTTCCTTCTTAGAAACAAAATGACAAATCTTGCCTTTCCAAATTAGACTATGAATTCCTAAACAGCTAGACTCCCAACCCATTCTGTGAAACACTTATTGAATCAGAGCTACTCCCCTAAAAGAGCTTATGTGTCAGAATAAACACATATTTCCCCCTACTCCATACAAAATTGCGTCTAGAGCAGGAGGCACAAACTATGGCTTGTACCTATCTTTATGAATAAAGTTTTATTGAGACACAGCCACACCCAATTATTTCTGCATGGTTTATGGCTGCAGAATCGGATATTTGTGACTGAGATAGAATGGTTTATAAAGCCTAAAGAAATTACTCTCTGGCCTACTATAGAGAACTTTTGCCAAGCCTTGTTCACTAGTAGTTATGAGCACAGCTGTTAATGTCTTAAAGTTTCATCTCTGACAATCACTGGTTATTGTGCCTTGGACAAATTTCTTTATTCAGTCTTTTGCTAAATTTAAAAAAAAAATGGATGGAGTCATGTGAAGAACACTTAGCACAAGAAGAAATAAACTCAAAATTAATTATAAAGGTATGTTTAATAGCAAGAGAACAGAACATTGAATAAATTATATTTTAAATTATATTATTAACATACTCTATCCAAGATGAGTATCAGCTGAACAATGTTTTTGAAATTCTAAAAGCTCCCTCAGAGAGGATTAAATTTTGCTTTGTAGCGTTGGTGACGATGCAAACACATCAGTGATGGGGTTTTAGTCATCTTTTCATCCCACGTGCGTATGGTACAGTGCTCTCTCGGGAAGGGAAATGTTACATGTTTAACGAACCAAAGTTCCCTTCTCAAATACAGGCACTGAAGGTTGATGAATTGAAAATATAATGCTTGGGGAACTTATCAGGAGAGATGAGTACCCTCTTTTTTTAGCAACATGTTCACATCCTCCCTTCAAGTACATTTTCCTTTGTGTTTTGCTGTTTCTTTAAAAACAAATTCTTTCCAGAGGTGTCCATCCTTTTTTCTTTCCTGCTGCACATTGGAAGAATAAGAGTTGCCCTGAGCCATACATTAATTACACTAACATTAAGGAAAGCTGATTAGCAAAAACAACACAGATAAGCCAAAAAAAAAAAAAGTCCTCATAAAATCATAAAATCAGCATGTGGCCCTCAGGCCTCAAGTTGGATACCCTGGAACAGTATTTTCTTTTTCACTCCTTTTAATTCGCCACTAGCCTAAAAACAAGTCATCGTTGCCTGAGATTGTCCTCAGTGTTCCTGAGGAAACTGGTAGGACTTGTGCAATTAACTTGCTTTCACACGACAGTCTCGTTCTTTAAACACAAGACCTCCCTGAATACTATAGGCGTGAAGCCTCTGACTTAGACCTCAGCACTCTTGCTTGCCTCACACATGCAGGACTCTTTTTCTCAGAATTGGATGAGAACCAGTGGATGGGAGCTGAGGGCACTATACATAGCACCCTGCCTGTGGGTCAGCACACTTCTGTGATGTGCTTGCAGAGGGAGGGCCAGTAGGGCACGGAGCCGAGCCAGTGCTGCAGGGCCAGTAGAGCACAGAGCCGAGCCCCTCAGGGGCCAGTGCAAGCCAGCCACTCCCCTCCAGCAGCCGCACTCACCCACAGGTGGCTGGTTCTGCTACAGTAAAAACATATTTTGTTGGTGGGGTTCTCAGTGCTGCTTTTTTCTCTCTACGTCTTTCTCATCTCTTTATATATCTCTTTTCTCCAGTAATTTCCCCAGATTTCTAAACACTACAAGCATTTTCTTTCCAACACCCATTTTGAATGTTTGGAAATTTGAAGGCATTTTTGCTGTTAACTTCCCCCAGCAAACTTGGCCACAGAAAAGGAAGAAAGACACTGACCCTGTTATTCACAAGGCCAGCCCAGCTCTCATTTCATGAGACTCCAAGCCCTTGTAAGATGAGCAAAGATGGAAAAAAAAATCTAGGCCCCTTCTGCAATGATGTTTGTATAATAAGCATGTTTATAGTATTATAAATTTCACACTTCCACTTTTCCGTACTTACAAGGTCTTGATCATAATGAATGCCATTCTGTATTTCTCTTTAGAAAGGGAAATTACCATTTCCACATGGACTTGAATTGCAAAATTGTTCATAGAGGCTGTGGGATTCTGCTCCTGCTATGATGGCTATAATGATTTCTTTGTAGTGTATGTTTATTCAAATAACATAATTTATGCTTCCAAACATAACACCCTTCAAGTATACTTCAGTGAACTTGAATCTAGGTCTGATATTCCAGCTTAGGGTAAATAACAAAGAAAGAAAATGTATAGTCTCTTCTTTCCCAAATGGAGTAAGTACAAAATCATTCACAAGCAAGAAATACAATGTTCTTTTATGAAAGTCAGAGGCTTTTCCAGCTCTAACAATCTGTTAATTTCTGGATTTAAATATTTTATATTATTGCTCTAGAATTGATAAGTTAACAGTAGTACATGAAGAAGTAGGACATTTAATTATGTAGATTTCTACTGTATATATAGTTTACATATTATTTTTAATTGTGGCGCTTTTTATGTAATTCTTAGTCATTGACAAAAATTTCAATTCTGGGCACCTAAGTGAAAAATTCAAACACTACTATTTCTGATTATACAAAGGAGAGAATAATCTACTTTCCTAACTCTTTCCTCCCAACTTTTGGCACTGTTGAATATAAGCTCATAGGAATAATATCCAATTTCTAAAAAAGATTGATTTGAAAGTTTTTCAAGTAGGCTGCTGAAACTCAGAATCCATTTTGTTAGAAATGATGGTTAGGCTTTCAATAGAGTTCTCTAAGATTACTTTAGCCCAACCTATAGCTAACAATCTATCAATACCTAATATTGATACAAAAAAGAAAAAAAAAATCCTAAGTGGAATCTAATCTTACCCAAGAAAGATAGTGGAGGAAAAAAGAGTTATAACATGACTTTCTTCTTGCTTAGTACGGAACTAAATGAAAAAATGGGAGAAAATGCGGATACATAGTGACACACAGACAAATATAATATAGGTGCCGCATACTTGAAAGGTGATGGTGTTTCAATGTTGTTATTAATTTACAGTAAGTTTTAAATCAATGCATTTATCAGGATCTATTAAGTGATTTTTAAGAATGGCTTTATTGTGATATGACTTACATATCATATAATTCAACTTTTTAGAGGGTATAAAATAATGGTTTCTTATGACAATAATAATAATTATTAATTTTTAATCACACAGTACATATACAATTAGCCATTTTAATCATTTTTAAGTGTTTAATTCAGTTGCGTTAGCTATATTCATAATACTGTGCTGCCATCATCAGTATTTCCAAAATGTTTTCATCACCCCAGTTAGCAACAGTACCTCATTTCCCCCCTCCCCAAAGTCCCTGGTAACCTCTACTATACTTTCTGTCTCTATGAACTTGCCTGTTCTAGGTACCTCATATGTATATGTAGAATCACATTGGTTCTTTTATGTTGGGCTTATTTTACTTAGTATGTTTTTAAGGTTCATGCGTATTATAGCATCAATCAGAACTTGATTCCTTTTTATGGCTGAATAATATTCTGTTATATGTATATGCCACATTTTGGTAATCCATTCATCTGTTAATAGATACTTTGGTGGTTTCCATCTTTTAACTTTTGCAAGTAATGCTACTATGAAAATTGGTATATGAGTATCTGTCAGAGCCCCTGCTCTCAGTTCCTATCAATACCTACCTAGGAGCAAAATTGCTAGGTCATGTGGTAATTTTATGCTTAGCTAACAAGTTGATTATAACAGATCAAATCTGCAATGAAGCTGTACCATACATTCCCACCAGCAGTGCACAAGGGTTCAAATTTCTCCACATGCTCCCCAACCCTTGTTATTTTCCACTTTTTTTTTGGAGACAAAAAAAATCTCACTCTATTGCCCCAGGCTAGAGTGCCTTGACATCATCCTAGCTCACAGCAACTTCAAACACCTGCTCAGTTGATCCTCCTGTCTCAGCCTCCCAAGAGTACTTGTTTTATAGGCCACTTTTTTTTATAGCCATTCTAGGAGATGTGAAGTGATATCTTACTGTGGTTTTGATTTGCATTTTCCTAAATGATTAATAATGTTGAACAGCTTGTATTTATTGGACATTTGTATATCTTCTTTAGAAAAATGTCCATTCAAGTCCTTTGCCCATGCTTTAATTGGGTTGTTTGTCTTCTTGTTGAGTTTTAGGAGCTCTTTATATACCCTGAATACTCACCCTTTATCAGTTAAATAGTTAGCAAATATTCTCTCCCATTCTATGGTTGTCTTTTCACTTTCTTAATAATATCCACTGATGTACAAAAGTCTTTAATTTTGATAAAATCTAATTTATTTTTTCTTTTGTGGAAAAATATGACCTATGCTTTGGCATCATCTACAAATTTGTTACAAAATTATCAAATAAGTATTTAGTTTATCCCGATAAATATATCACAATCCTTTTTCAAAGCATCTAGGAAAATATTTGTTACAGAAGAGACCCAAAATCAATGCAAATGAATATAAACAATTTTTTTATCCTTACACACAGTGAACTGAATACTACATAAATGTAGTGTACTCTGAAATCTGCAGAAATGAGACTGCAGAGGACCTTGGTTAATGAACCTGATTTTAAGGAACAGGTGTTCTATTCTGAGAGAGGTTTCATTCTGGAGTTTCAAATGACCCATAATGCCACATCAGGTCTTTGGAAGACAGAGTGACAAGGGAGCCTTTGGCTGCCATGTCCATATACATAGCTGAAATCAGCAGAGTTAAGCCAGTTGTGAGCAGAAATAAGCCATCACTTGCCTGCTGAAGGGTCTGCGCTGACTCCCTATCACTCAAGGAATCAGTCTTTAAGTCATCTGTTTTCACTTATCCATATTTTGTGGGTGGATGGATGGATAGGCAGGGGAATGGACAAACATGATCATGTGGGAAAAACGGTTATAACAGATCAAATCTGTTATGCCCATGTAATCTTCCTGGTCAGTGACACAGTGTTTACTGAAGAATGATGAATGAATGTATTAGCAGATCAGCTAACAAGCTGTCCTTCTCATCCCTTCACCAATAGGACCCCAGAGAGATGCCCAGGCAGCTCGAGAATTCATCCTGAAGATGTTCGTGGACCTGAACCCAGACAGTGACAAAATTATCTACTCCCACTTCACTTGCGCCACAGACACCGAGAATATCCGCTTTGTCTTTGCTGCCGTCAAGGACACCATCCTCCAGTTGAATCTGAAGGAGTACAATCTGGTCTAATCGTGCCTCCTAGACACCTGCCCTTCCCTTCCCTGGTGGGCTATTGAAGATACACAAGAGGGACTGTATTTCTGTGGAAAACAATTTGCATAATACTAATTTATTGCCGTCCTGGACTCTGTGTGAGCGTGTCCACAGAGTTTGTAGTAAATAATTATGATTTTATTTAAAGTATTCAGAGGAAAAACAGAGGATGCTAAAGTACAGTCCCAGCACATTTCCTCTCTATCATTTTTTTAGGCAAAACCTTGTGATTCAATGTATTTTAAATTCTCAGTCATGCACTCACAAAGATAAGAATTGTTTCTCTTTCTCTCTCTGTCTCTCCCCTTCTACCCCCTTCTTTCTGTCTCTCCTTTTCTATAAAGCAAAACAAAACTGATTTCCCTTTTTCCTAATCCACACCTTCCTCCTAATTTTTCCCCCGTTGTAACAGCCTTTATCTTAGTTCCATTCTTGGTCAAATTTTTCTCGAATGATACAGTCAGGACAAAGTCATTCGATTTAAGCCATCAGCCATCAGCTTAATTTAACAGTTTGTAGTTGTTGCTGAAGGATTGTATGTATTAGTGCTATGGATTTAAATGTATTGCTCTGGATACACATATAGAGTTTCTTTTTTAATAGATACATTGTCTTGTCTCACTTTGGACTGGGACAGTGGTACCCACCATTTGGTTAAGTGTCATTTCCTTTGGATGTTACCTTCAGCCATAGCTTGATCCTAACGCACAGAAGTCAACAAGGCAAGGGCAGTGACACACAAGAGTTCTTTCTTATGAAATGCCATGTGCCATTGTCTTTCCTCCCTTCTTTGCTTCTTTTTTTTTTCACTCTCTCTTTAAATTGCAGATGCCAAAAATATGCCAACAGACACTACATTATCCCAATGGCTGCTACCCAGAACCTTTTGTAGGTTGTTCTTAAATTTTGTTTTGTTTTGTTTTGTTTGGGGTTCAAATGTTTTCTTCTTCTTCTTCTTCTTTTTTTAGTGTTTGGGCCACAATTTTTAAAACCAATTTTTATTATGGGTATGTGTTGCCAAAGCTGGCTTTTTGTAAAGTGAAATTAATAAGAAGAACTTAAAAAAGAAAAGCTGGTATTTTAAAATGTAAGAGAGTAAAACTGTGAAGCCTAACATGACTGGCTGAGAATGAACCAGAATGACCAATTGCCAAACAGTCAGTAACTGTAAATTTGAATCTTAAGGTCTGTTCTTTTTCCTTTGTCCTTAAGATCACACTGTTCAGTGTTCATGACCCTTGGTGAGTGTCCAAATTGGCATTGTAGACAAGTATCCTGTGTGGTTTGACATGAAATCTACATACGCCTCTTTATTCGAAGCCAGTTTTACTCTTTATGTTAAGTCCAAGGAAGTCTGCCAGGCACGTTAGTTGGCAGCAGTGTTCTGCCACCTTTCATGTACAAAATCTGAAGTTACACTGCTGGTTTACCACCTTCAGGATCTTCTTGAACTGGTGACTAGTTAGATTGAACTTAAAGAATATTTGTGGACTTAACTCAAAAGTAACCTCTCAGTGTTCTAGAGAATATGTATTTATGTAACTGAACCTAGCAGGAGAGAAGTTTGGAACCGTGTATGTGCAATTTTTTCAACAAATGCAAAAAATACAGCACATGTATTGATGAGTATCTGTCAAGCAGTTTGAGTTGAAATGTGATTTCAGAAAATAAGCTGCTGGGAAGTTAGAATTAGGCCATAATACTGGTCTGATTTGAACCATTGTGACCGTGTTTGGCACTAAACTGCCATAAACATCACTCATTTAGAACAACAAAGGGGAGGGATAAAATTAACAACCAGTTAGACAAATACCAAAGTTACTAAACAGTAATGAAATATTCTCATTCTTTACTCTCCCAGCCTCAGACAACACAGGTTACTTTTTTTTTTAATCATTGCTCAGAAAGCACCTGTAATTTAATAAACAGACTGCCTGTAGGTATAGTGCAATTACAAATGCTCTAATCATTGTACATACATCTCTCTCGATATTGCAGCATCCATACTGGCTTTGTAATCATTAATTTTTTGGCAGATTGAATGTGCTGTATTGATATGTATCTATGTAATTGTATTGTATGTCTTATAGCTAATTCACATTTTGAATAATGTTATTTTATTTACTTTTTTAAGAGAGGAGAATGTAAATTTGTCAGTTTATTTCTGACTAGGGATTATTTTTTTTTCCATTTAGAAAAGAAGAAAAAAAAAACCTTACTATCGTACAGAGCGGTACTAGCATCGTGCTGTATAAAATCATTTGCACATTCCTGACTAGAGGTATACTGATTATAAGACACAAAGGTGATTTCATAGCAAAATACATAAAATCAGTTGGAGCTTTTATACAAACATGGAAACCAACTTTGTAGAACTTTTGCCATTTGATCTAGGATTGGAATATGAGCTTTTATACAATTCATATTCTTATTTGGCAAATGCACAGTTTAGTATTACCTCTCTGATGGCCTTTACTAGAAAGGCAGTTTTAGAAGCTATTGTGATCCACTAAAGAAATGTTTTAACAGCTAGAGACCACTGCTTGCCTGAAAAGGCAATCTTAAATTTGGTGCAGCAAAAAAAAAAAACCAACAAAAAAAAAAAACAAAAAAACAACAACATTTGAAGGCCTACAGTGTGTATAGAGTAAACCTCATCACCAGATCATAAGTGTTACAGTTTTAGGGAATCAAGATATTCTATTTAATAGAGCTATAGTAGATGTAGTCAATTAAACCTGATCTCAGTGCTCAAAGAAGCTGAGCAAAACAGGGAAAGATTGTTATATCTGTCTTTATGAAATTGGGATGGAATTTGCTATGCAGAACTGAGGTTTGTGGCTTCACTGTTTAATCCTAGGGTGCATGACAAGATCCCTTCTCTTGAGAAAGGAAAAAATTGATCACCCTAGCTGCAGTGATACATAAAAACCTAATTGTATCCACACTAGTCAATCGAAGCTAAAGGATTTTCTTTTCTGTTTCTTTGTTTGGGGTTTTATTGAAGGGACTAAGGGTGGGCAGGGATTCTTTTCAGTTTTGTATAAAAACAAAGTTTAGTCATGCTTTCTATTATATCGTGATTGCAAGCGTTCCAGGCGTGTGCCGCTGGACTCCTATTGTGATGCTCTAGGTAATGGAGGCCTGTGGCGAGTTTTATGGTGACTTGGGCATGTCTTATTCAAAAACAAAACAAAACACAGAAACCTTTCTTCAGCATACCAAGGCAAGCAGCCATTTCATGACTCACTTAACACATTGCAGTGTACCAGTTTACAGATGATTTTTCCCTTTTTGCGTGACACGGCAAGTTCCAACCCCCAGAGAATTCCTTATTTGTAAATTGGAGGTTTCTACTATGCCTTACAGAGCTTAAATTCAGAAGTTTGTGCCTCATATCTGAAACAAAGGGAAATAACACACCCATTGAAAAGTAAATAAATCCCTTAGAAGTTTTTTTTTTTCTTTCTTAACATTTCCATGTAAAGAGCTCTGTTGAATGTCATGAATAGACTGGAAAAAAGAATCTAAGGAACCTGCATATGTTGTTTACTAGTAGATGACATCTACACAAGGAATTTGAATTGAACACCTAAAACTTGTGTGTGTTTTTTTTTTTTTTTTTTTTTGGTAGTTTAACTAGAAGGCATAATATTTAAAAAAAGGTAATTCAGCTAAAGGGCAATTTACTTTTTGTATTTCAGACTATCTTGATTGTCAAAGTGTGTGAACTGTAATTTTAAAATTTATACTGCCACATGATTGTAAATTTTAGTTGTCTTAAGTTAGGAATTGGTGAAAAGCTATTTATGCTGGATTTGGGTCAAAATGACTTTATTATTTGCAAAAAAATAAATAAAAAAATAATGGGAAGAAAGGGCTGCCTAATAAGATACTGCAAGACTCAGATACTGGTTGGAAATTACCCTCAAATTACCTTCTGATTACCCTCAATTTCCCTTTGTTTTCAGTTTCTCAAAAAGAATGAATGAAATGAAATATAGCAGAATGTTAACCCATATAAAAATAAAGTGTACCCAAATATTGTAATGTATATTGCTGCTCTTCTTAAAATTAAATGAGGGTTTAAAACCACTCAATTGGTAATCAACAATATCTCAGTTGACACAAATAAGGTGTGCTTGGTATACGTTAATATTTTCTTTCAAAGATACATCTTTGGTTAGAAACACAAAAAACAAAAGCTAGTAGTAGTGTATGTTAATCTTTCTCTACATATTTCCAGCGTATGTGGCATTAATAGATCTGTCCTGGTAACTGTGTCTTTGGGGTTTCATTTTCATTCCATCAAATTAGGAAAAGAAATGGCTTAGGTATATATGATTAGCTAAAAATTTATGGAGCCAGATACCTGCTGTTTAGTAGATAACTTAGTACAGAGTCTAAACTTGTCATTTGCTTTTCTTGGAGAATAACAAACCATTTCCTGCTGTCTTCCCCACTACCACTGCCCTTTCAATAACACTCTTGTCTCTAGAAACATTATTGAAAAAGTATGCATATACACCCAGCACATAGTAGGTGCTCAAATATTAATTTTTCTCATCTTCCTTATCTACCATGTACTGTCCATTTCTCCAGTGATTCCAACCCAGTAATAAATGACATTTACATGTTACAAAAAAACACCTATTGGGTAAAATTGGATCTTGCTTGGATAAAGGAATTCTGACTTTTGTATAACGATTTGGTAGACAGAAAAGAACAGGGAGGAAGGTTTTCTTCTGTAGAATATTTCTACATTTAGGAAAGAAAGGTGGACAAAGACCATGTAACTTTGTCCAGGTTACTTTGACTGAAACTTGTTTTTGGTGGATTTCTTTTCCTCAAAAAAATGCAACTTCTTGCTGGACTCCTCACCCATCTTCACATTGGAAAACCTTACTAAACCCATGTATTTAGGGAGTTTTGTCAGAAAACATTTTTAACTTGCAGTATTTAAAAAAAATCATATTTACTGTTCTTAAAATGTCATTCAAATGCATGTATTGTCTATTGTTTGGGGATGGGAACTAGTTTTGCAAAAAAAAACACCTAATGTTGTATAATAATACCCCAATGATCTTGCTGGTTAAAAATACAGTATTTTTGGCCATAATTTTGTATTATAGTATTCTTCGTTCTTGAGTATTGCTTCCCTCGAAGTTGCCCAAGCCCCTCTCAGAATGTTTTTCATTATAAGGAGTATTGAAATACATGTTTTCTTCCCTGTGTATGATCAGAAATAACAGTCTCCTTTAGTGGAAATATATTGGTAGTATTTATCAAATTTTCTCTGTAAACAACTTGCCCTAATTTAGATTATAATTAACTGTTTAAAACTAAATAGGTTTTAGTCTGCCCAATGAAGACAGAAAGAGCTGCTACCATCAGGCTGAGGCAATCTTCCGATCAGCAGGGAGAGCTCACACTCACCCCCGTTCCCACTGCTGGCAGCACACTGGTGGGTGCCTGGCTTACAAGTTTTCCCCGTTTGAACACTGCTAATGAGTGGGGTCGACTCCACATGGGAAAGAAAGACCCGGCCTTGGGATCCTTCACATCTGTGACCTTCCGTGGCTAGGCTTTTGAAGTCAGCTGAAAACTAGCTTTTCTTTTTCTAGGAATTTTTCTAATGGTAAGTGTTTTTATAGGAAATTGGTGTTTAGGTGGGGACTTAAAACCACAGCAAAAAGCAGAACCTGTTTTTGAGGCTTATGATCCAGCCAATCCAACCAGCCCTTGGGGAATTTTGTTTTTCAGAATACTGGTCCTTCTACACATCCTTTAGAGATGAGAGTGTCATTTCTGCTTAAAAGCCTTCGGTTTAAGAATCTCCTTGCTTCTAGAGGCCATTTCCTGTAGATGGTGTCTCTTCTCTGTCTTGCTGGCGTCCCTGGGGACTGACCAGTCCCATGCTAAGAATCAGAGACCAAGCTACCCACCTGCTCTACCCACCCCCAGCGGCCTGCTGATGTGGGCTTGACCAATGTAGGACCAAGGTCTATCTGTATCTTCATCTTGAAGACCCTCCATCTGGAGGAGAAAACACAAACTCACTGAGCATTATTTGGACCAAATATTTCAACTTATATATGCCATGAGATTTTTTTTCTGTCATATCTTTCTGAAAGTAATAAAAAAGTAGTTGGCCCCGAAAACTTCTCCGCCTTGCTTTCCATCTTTCCTTCCTTCTCCCATATGTCTCTTCAGTGGTGATAGGTGAGTGCTGCCACAGGTGGGGGTAGAACGTGATGCAAAGAAACAACCACCTGCATCGGGTAATGTGTGCAGAGCAATTTCTGAGAGTAATTTCTTGCTTTTCTGTTTCTTGGTCTAATTTTGAATCATTACAATACTCATTAATTTCTCCATATTTAAAGCTTTTATTGAAATTTGATCTGGGTTGGAGAGTAGAAGTATGTGGTTAGGGGTGGATTTCTGGCTGATTTATTTTAAATTATGCATTACAATTTTTTTTGTTTCATTGCCATGAACTAAAACACAGTCCAGCTATTAACAAGGAACTGAACATGGGCCCTTTTAAGGGAGCCCCACAGCTTTCTGCAAAATAAGGCCATAGTTATAAAATGTAGGTCTCTAAAATGTGAGAGGCATGGGGAGTGCTGGAAAGACTGTCTTTCCTTTGAATTCCTGTCCCTGGAGACCACTGAAATTTGATCTGTAGTGATTTTTTTCTCTTCCTGTTTTCCTGAATACTGCAAAAGTCAGAGTGTTTTTCTGACCTGTAAGCCTGTGGGTAAAATAAGGCAACTTTGCCCTCTTAATTTAAGAGTAATTGCACCGAATCATGTTAACTAGAGCTGGAAGACAGGACTCCCTGGATGCGTACCTTCTGCAGCCCTGGTGGCAATGTTTGCACAGCTGAGAGGACTGGCCTGTCCCAGAGGGATGGACTACTTGAGGAGCCCTTGGGACTTCAGTCAGTTTCCAATTTGCACAACATACTTACATATAGGATCTTTAAAGAATTTTTAGAAATGAAAGGACTGGGAAAAAAACAAGACCTGCAAATGAGGATCCCACACTGTGCCAGCTGCCAGGAAGCTAAAATAGCTGCTGACAAAACTGTGTGTCTGCCCTGAGGCAGGCCTCACCTAGAAGGGCACATCTGTTAGGAATCTCAGCACCGCCTGCCAGTCAAGGCATCCCCAGCCCAGGCAGGCCTGAGGTGCAGGTCCCACGTCAGCATCGATTACTACACCCTGGCACTCAGCAGCCTTAGCAGAAGGGGCCTGCTTGCTTTTTGTGGGTTACAAAAGGCCCACTCTAGTAGTATCCTGGTAAATGGTTAACAAGGGGAAGTGAGGGTGGGGGCTTGTAGGTGTATGATATGATCTATAGTGAGTGTGCCAATTTCTGTGGTGTAAATAGTCCCACTGTGCCCAATTTTAAGCTACCAATGTGATGTCGCTCAGAGTTGAGAAAAGATGCTTCTCAGCCGGTCTCTCAGGTCTCTCCAGGCGTCTCTTGCATGTCAACCTCAGGCACTTTAGAGAGGGCCTTTCTATAAAACAGGGAAAGGTTAGCAGGCTTGTCGCACCAGGAGCATATGAGCTTCCTCCCTGTGACACAGAGCACTTGCCAGAAATACAAAATATTTAACCTCTCAGAGGGAATGGCAAGAATGTGATACAGGGTTCTCCCACTTGAAGCTCGACAGGTAACCCCAGTTTTCTTAGGCTTGGGCAAGGATATGAAGGGAAAACCCTGACCTTCCTCCCTGAGCTGGGGGAACTGCATTCATTCCTTTGTCAATGACACTCATTAATGATGAAAACAGGTTTCTGTTTGGCAAGTCCTGGCCAAGTGTAACTCTCAAGACCTAATACCCCTAAATAAAGAGCCCACGTAGAGACTCCCCAGTTATATAGCCCTTTTCCCCCACCAGAGGCTCTGGTGATTTTTACTTCTTCTGTATTCCTTTCTAACTTTAAAAAAAAGTCCTGTCTTGCAGCTAATCTGTGGTCTGTGGGTTCATTCCTCAAATCCTCAAGACCAAGGACCTACTGAACAGCGAAATTCCATTATCAAATGGACGGCTAGGTACTTCGGGCTGGGAAGTCAGAATGAAAATCAGTTTGGACGTGAGATTTACCTAACGCTTTGTGTGTGTGTGTGTGTGTGTGTGTGTGTGTGTGTGTGTGTGAGAGAGAGAGAGAGAGAGAGAGAGAGAGAGAGAGAGAGAGAGAGAGAGATAGAGAAAGATATATGAAAAAAACACAAAAAAA
>CAUYON010034176.1:0-21491 GCA_963573935.1 Arctocebus calabarensis
TAAGTCATGGAAGAAGCCCAAGTGCCCATCAACCCACGAATGGATTAATAAATTGTGGTACATGTATACCATGGAATACTATGCAGCCTTAAAGAAAGATGGAGACTTTACCTCTTTCATGTTTACATGGATGGAGCTGGAACATGTTCTTCTTAGCAAAATATCTCAAGAATGAAAGAAAATGTATCCAGTGTACTCAGCCCTACTATGAAGCTAATTTAAAGGTTTTATATAAAGGCTATAACCCGACTATAGCGAAAGAATATGGGGAAAGGGGCAAGGGAGGGGAGGTTGGGGTGGAGGGAGAGTAATTGGTGGGATCACACCTATTGTGCATCTTAGAAGGGTACAGCCGAAACTTACTAAATGCAGAATACAAATGTCTTAATATAATAACTAAGAAAATGCCATGAAGGCTATGTTAAACAGTTTGATGAAAACATTTCAGATTGTATATGAAACCAGCACATTGTACCCCTTGATTGCACTAATGTACGCAGCTATAATTTAATTTAAAAAAAAGAAGAAGAAGAAGGTGGCCAATGTAAGGAAGTGGTCAATGTCTATGTTAACCGATCTCTTTCTTTCTTTTTTTTTTTAACGAATTTCTTGATTGATGATTGAGGGCCCCTGACAGAAGCGAAAACCCCAAAGGCATTCTAGGACATGCAGTAGTTTACCAAAAGGTAGCTTTTGTCTCATTTGATCTTAATGGTAACTAAAACAATATTAGCTCCAACCATGCACCATGTGGTGAGCTTTATGCTTCTTTATTTCCTTTTCTTAATTAAGTGCCCATCTAGGATGCCATGTAACCAATACATTTAGTTAGGGCAATCAAAATGAGCACAGGTGGGAAAAACCTGTCTAAATTCTCTTTACATAAATATATATAACACACAAACCCTGTCTATAATATTTTCATATAAATGCTTCTCTTTGTGTTTCCATAAAAGATTTGAGGTAGTTGCCACAATCATTATATTTCTTTCAAAGAAAGAAACATTGTTCATCTAGTAGCATTTTCATCTGTCCCTTTACCTCACCCAGTTGCCTTGGAAAATATTGATGTGGGGCCTGAAGGTATTGTTCATGAGGACCTTCATGTGCTCTTGGAGACCCACCTGCCATCCAGAAAGAAGAAACTATTCTTGGGAGACAGAGATCCCCAAATTGACGCTGTGACACAAGAGGCAGTGAGGTACAACTGCCAGACTGGAGGCCCGATGGCCAAGATCCTATGAGGAGCCAAGACCCTGTAAAAGGGTCTGACTGATGTGTCACCTCACAAGGTTCATCCGGGCAGGGGCACAGATATTCTCATACCGAAGGTAAGTTGAATGTGAACTGGTGAACAGTATAATCATTCAGTCCATTAGTTCCCAGCTCCTGGAGCAGTTGAATAAAGACATCAACACCTTCTCTTTGCATGTCAGGGAGTGGTCACTCTCTGGGGCTGGTAGAGATCAGCAATGATGATGCCACTGCCTGCCGCCTCACCCAGTGTATTGTAAATGGAAAGGCGCTCAATGAGGGAAAGTTGGAGAAGCTGGAGGAGGTGAAGATGGATGGGACCAAGACTAAGACTGTTCTGGATGCCTCACGGTCCTCTATGGGCATGGACATACCTGCCATGGGCTTGATAAACATAAAGAGCTTCTCCCATCATGTGGTGTCCTTATCAGAGCAGCACCAGAGCTGTACTGCTGTCCAAGATGAGGCAGGTGGCCCCCTGCTGTCAGCCCTAACTGGGGAAGTGGTGGGCTCCCGACTCTCTCTCACACTGGCTGCCTCTCCAGCCTGACCAAGTATCCGGCATCCACAGTGCAGATCCTGGGGCTGAAAGGCCCCACCTGGAGCCCAGAAGACACGGAGTTACACACCACACTGTGGACTCATTTTCCACTCCCCTCCACTGGCTGAGCAGCTGCCAAGAACCAAGGCTGCATTTCCCAATACCCAGCAAACAACAGTCTTGCAGATCAATTCCTTCTCTGAGGTGCCCATGAGTGTATCTGGCAGAAGCTTTGAGAACAAGGTGAAGAACAGCTGTACTATGAGACTGAAGAGATTCTACAAAAGAATGCCATGAAGGAAGTCATGGTTCAGATGAAGGAAGTGGCTGCTGAGAGTACTGGGAAACCAGAGAAGAGAAGAAATGCTTCAAGAAGAAAAAGAGAGGGTTGGCTGTTCTTGCCCTTGTGTCTTCAGAAAACAGCAGTCGTACTCTTGGAGGGGTGTGAGGAGATGGTTGAAAAAAACCAAAAAGAAGAAAAAGCAAAATTCCCAGGAGCTTTCCCAGGAACTTAATGGAAGGCCACACATCTATCTCTTTCTCCAAACCCAAGGAATGAAACATCATTTTCCAAGGAGGAGTTGGTTAGTAGTGATCTTGAGGAGGACACAGGTGGCATAAGTCTTCCCAAGAGGAAGAAATCTCACCCAAGGACAAAGCAGGCAGTGGTCCTAAGGAAGTAGGCAAAAAAGTGTCTTCAGGAAAAAAAGGAAATTCTCTTCCAAGGAGCAGTCAGCCAGCAGTGGGCCTGAAGAGGCTGCTGGCAGCAGAAGAAAAGCTCCACGAAGCTCCCCAGGAAGGTTAGAATGGACGTTCCCTGAGAGGGGGCCACACCACACCCATGGTGACCGTTCCCACCCCCTGTGCCATACCCCAAAGAAAACAAATCCGCACACACACAGTCTCAGAGGACTTCTCTCTCACCTTGCAAAAAAGCAAAATTAGCGGCCGCTTCCTGCTCCTGAGCCGGAGCCGGTGCCTAGCGGAGCAGAGCCGGGTCGGGCCCTGAGCGGAGCCTGCTGAGCCGGCGCAGAGCTCCCGCCATGGCCCGGAACACGCTGTCCTCGCGCTTCCGTCGGGGGGGGGGGGGAGGACATCGACGAGTTTGAGGAGAACAAATTCGTGGACAAGGAGGAGGCGGCAGCAGTGGCAGCGGGAGAGCCAGGCCCAGATCCCAGCCAGGTGGACGGGCTCCTGCGGCTGGGGGCCAAGCTTCGGGCGTTTTCTGCAGCCTTGCAAATCTCCCCGTCAACACCAAGAATCAAGCCGTGAAGGGGCGAGCCCAGGGTGTGGCGCTCAGAGTACTCATGAACTTCGAGAGCAGTGAAATTGAGCAGGCTGTGCAGTCGCTGGACAGAAATGGTGTTGACTTGTTAATGAAGTACATTTAGAAAGGGTTTGAGAAGCCAACAGAAAACAGCAGCGCAGTGTTACTCCAGGGGCACCAAAAGGCCTTAGCAGCAGGAGGACTAGGCTCCATTATAAGAGTTCTTACAGCAAGAAAGACTGTTTAAAAAAAAAAAAAAAAAGACTCATGTTACCTTGAGAAGAACTTTGGATGCCCAGGCTGGTGAAGAAGGGACTGACAATGGACCATCTTCCTAGGAACTCCCAACTAAACTATTTCAGGACATGTGTCCACAGAAATTTATTTTATTTTCAAGGTGGAGGGAGAAATCATTTTACTGTTTCCTAAATCCTTTGCAGGATCTGATAGTCTATGCCTTTGTCTATGAGTAATGCAGAACTGACATTGTGACTGTTTACCAGAGAGGCTGGCCAGCAGTGGTCATGTACCTGTGTGCACTGGGGTAGGGGTGACTTGGGCAGGTGCAGATCCAAGGGCTGTGATAAAAGGGAGAGCTTGTTTTTTCTTTTGTTTTGTTCTGTTCTGAAGTGGATAAAATCCTAAGAGTTTGTACAGATACCACAACTTCTCAGAAAAGGCCGGCACTCGGGCTCCTTGTAAAGTGCCTGCTGCATCAATAAAGCTCTTGACTTACTAGTAAAAAAAAAAAAATTAAGCTAATTAGGCTTATTTAATAAGTTATATAGGAACTATTGTCAAATAATAAATAAAGTTAAACCTTCTTTAAGTTTTTATGGATATATTCTTGATATTCTTGATATATCCATAGAAAATTATAGAAATTATATAAAATTTCTGGAAATCTCATATTTCCTGTTATATCAGTCATAACTTCAGTTATTGTGTTGTATGCCACAGAAACAACCAAATTTCCTTGTCATTTGCATCATTATTATAATGAACCCTCATTAGATTTTTACTATGGCCATTTGGAGTCTTGTCATCCACAAAACAGCTGATTGTTTTACTCTGGTAGTTTCCTGAAAGCTTCTGCAGTGCTATCATCCTGAAGTATGTCACCATCAAGGAGATTAATGGGAAGTTAATCTGAAAAGTGCAAGTTTCTGACAACTTTAAGATTATATCATTAGACCAGGTAAGTATTTCCAGAACTCTGATGCAGAAACTGAGGAGTCTATGAGTTCATGAAAAGATAACGAAGACCAAGCCGAATTAGAATTTAACTACACGGGCCTATGGGCATGCCACCCCAAATGCATCCCATCTCATCTGATCTCAGAAGCTAAACGGGGTTGCGCCTGGTTAGTACTTGGATTTAAGAATTAACTGCCTGGGACTGAAGGAGTTGGTAAAGGATCATGTGTTATAACAGGTTTTATTTGAAAATTTGCTGGTTCTTTAATGTTTTTTTCTTTTGTTTTCCAGATTCCAGGGAATCTTTTTCTTTTCTCTTAAGTTATTAATAGCTTACAGAAATTTGGCAAATTATACCTTTTTAAACAGAATTGAAATAATTATTTTTTCTGCCTACCTGATCCTCCCAGAATTCAAAAACCATTAGCAAGTATTCTAAGCTTCATGGCAATAAAGTCATTTGCCAAGTTCAATATTAATTTGTTTTCTTTATAAAAGGACACAATAGGAAAGACAGTTGTATTGCCAAGGTCTTGACTGGAATGTCATATTTGAGAATGTGTGTGGAATACCTGGTTTTGAGGATTCACCAGCCTTATGAAAAGAATGTCCAGGAACTGTAAAAACATTTTAGGGATCTCAAAAAGAGAATAATCACCCACATTTATAGATATTGCAGGCAAAGTCCAATAGTAAGTCTTTGGTTTGGCTTCTTGATCTCAAGAGACTTTTTAAAGTCTAATCCGAGATACCTCATCAAAAGTTCCAGCAAGGCTGATCTAAAAAGAGCCTTATGGGCTTGACACCCATAGCTAAGTGGTTAGAGCACCAGCCACATACACTGAGGCTGGTGGGTTCAAACCCAGGCCAGGCCTGCTAAACAATAATGACAACTGCAACAAAAAAATAGCTGAGTGTTCTGGCGAGCACCTATAGTCCCAACCACTTGGGACACTGAGGCAAGAGAATCACTTAAGCCCAAGAGTTTGAAGTTACTGTGAGCTGTGATGCCATGGCACTGTACCAAGGGCAACATAGTGAGACTCTTTCTCAAAAATAAATACATAATTAAAAATAAAAATAAATTAAAAAGGGCCTTATGTGCAGCCATTCCTACCTTGCTGCACTTAGGTAAATAATCAGGCCAAGTTTAATGAGACTAGACTTATTTTACAAATGAATTAGTCTTACTATGATTACCTTTCATAAAATGGGGGAAGCTATAGAAAGAAAAATTATGCTTCAGAATGTACAGTTATTAGAGTAAAGCTCTGTTCATTATTTTTGAAGTTTCTTTTATTCATATGCATGTATACGTAACAGTGGATCCTGAATTCTTCCAGTTTTCTCCAATATCTGGATGTATCTTTCCAAACTCATGTTTCCAATTTTCTTTCACTTTTCTGACTTAAAATCACTAAGGTAAAGATGATTCTTTACTTAAAGCCCCATGAGCTAGAGCCAGACAATTTGACGCCAACTTCAGGAAACAACCCTCACACCTGACTGCTTGGGAAGTCACCAGAATGCCCAAGGCCATAACCAGAGACGGTCAAAAAACAAACCAGGAAAACATGCTTCCAAATCAAATCTAGAGATTTAATCAACTAACTGGCCTGTGGACTCACAGATCAAGCATATAGTTTGTTCTAGCTGTTCACCTTTGATATAAGGTTTCTTGAGGTTTTTGTTTGTTTGTTTATTTTAGTTGGTCTGGCTTTTCGGGGTCCCTACCTGACAGCACCTTCCGCTGAGACCTGTGGAAACTGGTAGTGCTTAACTGAAAAAAATATAGAGTTAGAAGTGACAGTAAAGGAAGACAAGAGACATAGAGTAGAATTAAAAGTGGGAGCTCAGGGGTCCATTGCTCATCATGGGATTCTGGCAATGGCCCAGAGTATTTGCTCCACTCTGATTTTATTGAAGTTTATATGATCAGAGGGTAAGATGAGGGAGGGAACAAAGACGTCAGCAGTTTTTCAGATTGATCATATCAGCTCTTATTGCTGTTATTATTATTAACCTTAAGGGTGGCCTTCAATAATCTGAAATATGAGCCTTGTATTGGGAGAGCCTATTGCTTGAGGTCACACAAACAGATTTATAGGGAGGTGTTAAGCTCCACAAGTTCTCTGTGGAGTAAAATGTCACCTGCATTAATCTCCTCTGAGGGATGGGTGGGAGGGAGGCATTTTTCTCCCATCCCCACCACAGAGGATTTTCCTCTGCGATAAGGGATATAAGCTCTTCTGCCCATATCTCAGAGCTCAAGCTACTCCCTTGGTCTCTACCCCCAGGTAAATGCAAATCTCCACAACCGGTAACTGCTTTGCCTGTTTAATGGGCAGGAAATACCCTAGAAGATGTATTTTTTCTAGGCCATTGTCATAGCCTCTTCTTTGACCATTATTCTCGTCAGAGTGCTCACAAATCCAGCAGGGTATTTGTAAGCTGTATCCCCAACAGGTTAGAATTTCAGATGAGGCAAGAAACTTGCTAGCAATGGATAGCTTAAACATAAACTAGCTGACTTTTCTTTGTTCTGACTCACTCAGCTTACTTTGTAGTTTTCCCCTTTTTCTGCAAGTTCTTTCCTTTGCCAAGAATGGGGTCTTTGGTCCCCATTCTCCCACCATGTCTTGTAGGGGCCTTGGTTAAGAAGCACACTGCAGTCTCTTAGTATATGCTCCTAACAGTCCCTACTGTTAACCCCTTGGTGCATTCTCTCCAGGGTCTTAAATGTGTGTTTGAGGCCATCAGCCAGATGCCTCCAGATGTATACCAGATGGTCTCACTGGGATCAGAGCAACAAAAACAAGGTGAAAGGCTGGGCGTGGTGACTCACACCTATAATCTCAGCACTTTGGGAGGCTGAAGTGGGCAGATTGCCTGAACTCACAAGTTCTAGACCAGCCTGAGCTAGAGTCAGACCCCATGTCTAAAAAATAGCCAGGCATTATGGCAGGCACCTGTAGTCCCAGCTACTCAGGAGGCAAGAGAATCGCTTGAGCCGAAGAGTTAGAGGTTGCTGTGAGCAATGACACCACAGCACTCTACCAGGGGCAATGAAGTGGGACTGTGTCTCAAAAAAAAAAAAAAGCAAGGTGAACAACAAAAGGAATATTTCTTCCATAAGCCTAACACTGATTTAAGAGTTCCGTGCTAAGACAAGGACAACCCAGCTGTGCTGGCAACTGGGAATAGTGCTAATGCCATACAGTTTAATCAGGTTTCTCAGAATATAAGGTGAGAGTCTGATCAAAGGAGGAATTTCTCAAATAAAATTTCCAGAAGGCCATTGTTTTGGACTAAGCTCCTGTATTAAGCCCCAAAAGACCATTCTCTCAGAATGAAATCAGTCATGCTAGGCATCACACAATCAAAATAATGTTAAAAATAAGCCAGCTTAAACATAAAAGAACAAATAAACAAAAACCCAGGAGATTCTCAAAAACCAGTTGAAGGGGTCCCAGTCAACCTGAGCCTACAAGATGAGAAAGCCTTCAAGTACCCTGTGGTCTAAACCGTAGTGCGATGGACTTGAAATGACCAACACACTTTTTGTCCCCTGTTCCTGCTTTCTTCACTCTTTGCTGCCTATTACTTTATAGCAAAGACATTTTTCCTTTGTAGAAAATGGCAGGACTTGTACTAGAGACAAGCACTTCTGATCTCTGCATATAGAATTCTAGTAAAGTCAACAAGGATTTATTCTGTATGTACTATCTTTAGAGTAAGGGAAAATCAGGCTAAAAAGAGGTATTTTTTAAAAAGCTTGATGACAGTAGTAAGGAAGACCAAGAATAGAGTTCAAATATCAATTCTCAACTAATTTTCTTCCCTAAATGCCTCCAAATTCTACCTTCTTGCTCAGACCATTAGAAAACTGTGAAAATGAAATATATTATATTCATGTTTATTTCTCAGTTAAGTAAAAATGTTTAATTGATAGTGCACAAAATTCTGAAACAATTATATTCTATGACTTATAGGTAGCCCATATATACTCCCCAATTTTACTTTAAGTTGAATGAATGAGTCTTGCAGTAAAGGGAATATTTCCATAACAAACTAAAATAAAAGTGACATTCATTTGATTATGTACAAAATGTAATTTTCATTTGCTCCTTTGCAAAATTTTGAAGCTGTGAATTAAATAACACGAATTAAAAGCCTGCCATTTGGAATTTATCCAGTTTCCATTCAGCTACGAAGTCACTTATCTATGCAGTAGTAACTTCCAGCTTGAGAAAAACATGGTAATTTCAGTCAATTGATTATAGCTAATTACTCTGACACTTCAAAAAATAGACTTTTTATTCATTTACCTTAGGTTATTTTTGCTATTCAAATTTTATTCGTTTCTTGGGAAGATATTATCACATGAAATTATATTATTTGAGTGTCATTTACTTAATTGTAATTACTGATTATTGCTTGTTCTAGAATGAATTAATTTTGGAAACTAATTCATGAGTAATGTGTATTATGTCATATTTTCTAACTTCTTATATTGGTAAATAAATATTAAGTATTTTACCCAATTATAATTCTAATCATTAGTGAAACCATACTTGTTTTTCTAATGGGAAAAGAGTCTTCTCATTTGTGTTGAGAATTCAGATGCTTGAAGAATGAATGCAAATTAACTTCTGTTTGTTTTACAAATGAAGCAGCAGCACATTTTCTCATTGTGTTTTCTTAGCACACTGCATCTTGATATAGAACACTGGAAATAAATTCTTATTTTCTGTAATGATTTGAATTCTTTATGATCCCCAAATGTTCTAACTGATGCTGGATTAGAACTGCAGAGGAATTATTCAAAGAATGGAAATAGCCAATGGATCTGAGATAATGTATTTTATTAATATTTATATCTTTATACTCAGTTTCCTACAAAAATGTTTAACCTATAACTGGGTTATTTCTGGATTCCATGTTAAACAGAATATATTTGGTCAATATTGAATGGCAATTTCTAATGCATAAATAACTCAAAATCCAACCATAAAATAATTCTGCCAGAAGATCAAATTCAGAGTGCAACCAGAGAGTTGAAAATGCATACAAATGAATGTCACTACAGACAAGTCAAACTCAGATATTATGGATTTAGAAAAATTGATGCATCTATGGTCTGGGCTCATGGTCATTTTGAGAATATTCTCCAAGACTCCTAAGGCTGCAGGTGATCAACTTCAATGAATACTCAATGGATAAGGCATAGTTTGTTTCACCAGATCTTGGAGAAAAGAATTCTATGCTCTGCTGTAATGAAATCTGGTAAAAACAGGATGTGGGAAATGGTATATGAAAAGTCAACTCTATTCAAATTGGGACCAACTTAAACCTAAAACTATTGGGGCCAACTGCCACCATATATCTCTTAGGGACTATCAATACTTAGACCCATAGATAATTGGGTTTGCCTCAGAACTAAGGCCAGCATCATAAAAAGGGAAGAGGATTATGGATAAAGAGAAAGATCAGAATGGTTTCCAGGTGATCCAACTATGATGGACTGCATTATTCCATTTCATCAAATTCACATGCAGAAGATGTATCCCCCAATACTTTAGAATGTGACTATATTTGGAGTTAGGGCATTTAAAAAGGTAATTAAATTAAAATGAGACAATTAGGGCAGATTCTAATCCAAAGTGACTGATGTTCTTATAAGGAGAGGAAATTTTTGGATGCATGGGGAGATACCAAGGATGTGCACATAGAGACCAAGTGAGGACACAGTGAAAAGGCACCATCTATGAGCCAGGGTAAAGGGCACCAGGGGAAACCAAACCTGCTGATACCTTGATCTTGGACTTCCAGCATCCAGTCCATGCTGCTGTGTAGAATATTGGTGCCTAATTAGGTGGGTCCTTGCTGATATCTTCCTGAGGTCTTCAGAGTTCATCCATTGAAATGGGTTGGACTACAGAGGGCAAATGTTATATCTAGATACATATCTTGAAAAGACAGTTGGAAACTGGAGAATGCATTGAAGTAGAGAAATAGAAGCAGATCATTTCATTCTCTTTTCAAAAAAACTTTTAAGAGAATTGACATATTTGTTATCTTATATATTTGTTGAAATGCATCACAAAAGTGGTTTTCCTTAAAAAGAGTCTTGGTTTTCAATGATAGTTCATTGTTTTCATAAAAAATAAACTTTTGCTAACAAACCAACACCATTTTCTGCAGTGCTATTGGCTATTGCCACATACAATAAAGGACTGAATATAAACTTTATCTAACAACAGATGATGAGAACTCAAATGAGGGCAGAGGCAACAGGCTTAAGTATCTATTTCTTCAGCATTCCCAAAGTGCTTGCACAGTATTTGGGACTGGCTCCTGGTTGTGAAACCTGAGTCTATTGGTCTACTTGGGATAACCCCGGATGGGCCACTAACCTCAAATTCCTATTCCTCAAAATGAGAAGAAACAGAATCCTAATATCTCTATTAACTTTGAGCATTCTGTGACTTTGCCTTTTTCTTAATTAAGAAAACACCATCTCATACAAAAACTTAAAGAATTAGAGAATAGACCTCCATTCACATTAGAGGAAAAAAATTATCATAAGGCCAGTAGGATTCAGTCGCCCTTGTCAAGTATCTTTTAACATTGCTTATACCAAGGGACTAGAGTAAGGTGCATGATATGCAAAACTTCACTTGTGTTTTAAATCAATCAGAGGTAATTTTCCATCATAATTTGAAATCGTAATGAGAAGATGCAATTTTATTCATGAAATTTCCTTTAATTATGGTTATTACCTATGCAAATGACCCAGGGTAGATGCCTGGCATTTGTGATTTACTGCACTTTTACAGATTGGCCTCTCTTTGAAGTTTCATTCTTTTCTTAAATCCAGAAAGACAGTTGGTGTGAAGAGAGCTATTGTTCCTCAATAATTACTCAGCTGCTCTCTGTATAGTAGTGCTTCTGAGCCATGTGGTTTAGCAATTTCTAAAATTCCTTTAAATAGGAACCAGCGAATGAACACAGGTGGATAATTTCTAAATATAAAATCTGTTGATTTGTACCTCAGAAGTGCAGAGCACATTAATATTTCCATTTAACACAGATGAAAAATAAACATGTTATTTTAAAGCTTCATTAAAGCTTTGTTTCAATAAGAAAATTGTAAATTATTTTGCCCTTTCAGAGCCGTGAGGCCACTATCACCCTATAACAATACTATGTAATGCAAGAGTTAATGTGTTTCTTCTCTCTCTTGGGTCAGAGTAACCCGATAAATTTGATACCTGAGAGGGGAGGCAGAAAGTGAGGGAGACTTTCAGTACAGACAGGGGGGCTGCAACCAGATTGGGAAAAATAACACTATCTGCTGATAATTTGCATGGAAAAATTGTTGTCAGAAATAATACCTATTGGTTTTTCACCCCTGTTGTGGACTAAATGTTTGTGTCTTCCAAAATTCATACCCTGAAATGTAAGTCGCAGTGTGATGGGCCTTAGAGGGGGAGGGGCTCTAGAAGGTGATTAGATCATGAGGGATCAGTGCCCTTACCAGAAGAGGCCTGGGAGCTAGTTCTCCCTGAGGATAAAACAAGAAGTTGTCTGTCCACATCCTGGGAGAGGGACCTTACCAGACCCAATCATAAGGGTATAGTGGTCTCAGACCTCAAGCCTCCAGCAATAAGTTTCTGGTTTCCTTTTGTTTGTTTTTTGTTTTTGTAGAGACAGAGTCTCACTTTATTGCCCTGGGTAGAGTGCCGTGACATCACACAGCTCACAGCAACCTCCAACTCCTGGGCTTAGGCAATTCTCTTGCCACAGCCTCCCAAGTAGCTGGGACTATAGGTGCCCACCATAATGCCCAGTTATTTTTTGTTGCAGTTCGACCAGGGTCAGGTTTGAACCCACCACCCTCGGAATACAGGGCCTGCGCCCTACACACTGAGCCACAGGTGCCGCCCAGTTTCTGTTGTTTATAAACAGCCTAAACTAAGATACCCATTATAAAACTAGTTTGGGGTGTGTGTGTGTGTGTGTGTGTGTGTGTTGGGGGTGTTTATGATGGTATAAAGCAGTGGTTCTCAACCTGTGGGTCGCAAACCCTTTGTAACAATGAAAATATAACCTGAATATCAGATATTTACATTATGATTCATAACAGTAGCAAAATTATAGTTATGAAGTAGCAACAAAAATAATTTTGTGGTTGGGGGGTCACCACAATATGGGGAACTGTATTAAAAGGTTGCAGCACTAGAAAGGTTGAGAGCCACTGATGTAAAGGAAAAACCAGAGCAAGGCAGTAGTTAGAGCAGTTAAAAACAGATTTTATAGAGGACTATAACAATACAGGAAAGAGACCTCAATGTAGACCTGGGCTGTTTCCAAATAAGGCCTGGGCAAGTAGGGACTGTTAGCCAGCAGCAAGGTGGGGGTCAGTGATGAAAATTTGCTAAGAGAAAACATAGTGGTGAGGAGGGATGCTGGCCAAGTCAACATAATGAGTCTTGGTGAGGACAGGCCAGGTTGATCAGACGGCACATGGGGCATGGTGAAGGGTAAGGAGGGTGATCAGATATCAAGGGTAGGGATTCTCTCTCTCCCAGTCTAGCAAGGGAATAGCCAAAATGCAAATTAAGAAAGCCTGTCTTTCTGCAGGTGAACCCCCAGACGATGTTCTGGCCTCTCTTCCCCCCTCCCCTGCAGTACCCATCCCCCATTCCAGCGATACTTTGGGTAGGAAACTTTTGTGTGTAGTGCTGATGGGGACAGAACTTCCTTGTGCCCCACTCACTTCCCCACCTGCCCCAACACAGATTCCTTCCACACATCCTTCACTAGAGGTCCCTTCAGTGGGGGACCCAAGGACGTGTGCCTTGCTAAGGGCAGTTCTATTCCTGCCTTTCTCATCCATCCTTAATTGAAGACGGCTATTTTCTTCCAGGTGCTAGATATACCTTTTACATGGCAGATTCCCATTTAGCACCTGGAGTTGGGGACCATTATCACCTTCTTTGGGGAATAAAAAGGACAAGGGAAACAGAATACGCATGTTTCACCAATTTGTGCTTTCAGAGTTCTTGTTACCAAACATGGAAATGAAACTGCCTATGTTAAAATAATGTTAAGATCAGAAGACAGGACCTGTGATAAAAGTCTGATTTCTCCAGACCTGTACACATAGCTAAAGTTCACCAGCCATTGTTCCCTAACCTGCCTCCTGCTGTAACTGCTTAAGTGCTGCACAGCATTGACAGGGACAAGATTGTGTCTTCCCCAATCGCTTCTACAAATAACATCACTATTGTAAGACCAAATGCTGGTCTTGGAGCTATCTTCCAGACTCTGCACTGGGGGGAACCAGCTGATGTCAGTCTATCAGTGGCCACAGTGGAAACTGATCCAACAAGACCTTTCACCCCTACCCAAGAAAACCTGTGTACCAGGAGGGCAATTTCTGCTTCCCAGCCCTATGGAGTTCATGCCCTGCCAATCACCTGACCCAATTCCTACCTCTTGTTCATCAAGCCACCTTTAAAAATCTTCAAGCCCAAAAGTCCCAAGGAGGTAGATTTGAGAAATTTCTCCCTTATCCTCCCTGGGCACCTTGCACTACTAAACTCTTTCTCTACAGCAACTCCTGCTGTCTCAGCATATTAACCTCTAACTGGGTAGACTGCAAGAGATGCAGTTGGGCAGTAACAGAACTACATCAAACTGAGACGTCCTTAGAAGCTAGGACTTCAATGAAAAAGGAAGCAGAGCTCCTACCAAGTACTCTGAATGAAAAGCACTCTGGCAGGGGTAAGACAGGAAGGTTTTTTCTTTGTTTGTTTTGTTTTGTTAAGTATTTGCTCAGATAGTTCATTGGGGAGCTAGGGGGTGGGGTGAGAATATTCATATCCTAACTTCCAAAGTGCCATGAGACCTGCGAGGGTGATAAAATCCCACAAGATTCTCCAAGCATTTGTTGTCTGCTGCTCCAAATCTCCAACCTGAAGGGGGTCCTCTAACAGAAATCAAGGAACAGAGTCAGGGCTGGCCTGACACTGAGCATCCCTTGCATCCCCATCCCCTGGGGGAGGGGTCCTCCCACAGCAAATGATCTGTGGGCCACTCTTCCTTCCTGCTTCCTCTTCTGGCAAGCCCCACCTGTCGGCCACTCCTCATGTCTGCTTCACCCATCCCCACACTGTGCATCACTGGTGCATGTGCTATACAGCATTTATTGTGGGTTTGATTTGTAAAGAAGGGCGGAGTCCACCTCTGCCAGGACTTGGATGCAGGAGGGTGAGAAGGGGTCCCCTGCCACCCTGAGTTCTGCAGGATCTACCGCTCCTCAGACAGCCGGGCTGCGGCCTCCTCTCCTGGCACCACGTGTCATCCTGGTCGTCCCAAATCCTACCAAAGTACCATATTCTCTCATCAATCTCATCAAAGGAGGGGGGTTTTAACAGGAAAAAACACACTCATATGCACAATAAAAATCGTTAAATACATCTTCCTTGAAGTTATTTGAAGATTTACTGGTTACACATTGAAGAATGCTGTATTGTCATCCATACATTTTTCTTGTGTTTAAAAGCACAATTTGGGTAAAATACTTAGTCATAAGATATTTGGTCTATATTTTCACTTTCCACAAGTGTCATGCTGTTGCTGTAAAATGTTCACCTATGCTCTCATTTTTATTGATTTTGAAATGTTCCTGCTGACCATCAGCCTTCACAGAAATGCGGGAGATTTCCACTCCTCATGGAGTGAAATATTTGATTGGCCTCATATGAGTCGCTCCTTTCATCAGCCTGCTGAGCAGCACTGGTTTCTATAGGAGGGTGTAAATTGATATTTTGATGGCACGCTCTTGTACTTTTCCAGCCCAGTGCAGCTCCAGGAGAAACTTCACTTATAATGCTGCCGTTCTTTCTTAAAATCAGCATTTGCTCTTTGCCAGCCTATAAAATATCAGAAACCTTCTGCACTTAGTTTTCAGTAAATATCAACTATTAACTAATGGTGCTAAGCCTGTAACTGGTCAGGCTGTCTGTGTTTCCTTTTATAAATGATGATATTGTTCTCTTATATTTAGACATTTCAGAAGGGCACATGTAATGATGTTAAATACTCAAGGAAAGCATTACCTGACTTTTTAAAGTCTGAGAAATTGTTCTCAGATTCTAATAAGAGTCCACAAACATTTAGTTTAGTATATGGCACACTTCCAGAGTGAGGGACACAACTACAACTTAGACTTTGCCTTACAAATGCAAATAATGTATCCCAGTTGTATATACCCTCATATTAACTGGAAATTTAAGGAAAAGAAAGAAAAGAGGGAGAGAGGGAGGAAAGAAGGAAGAAAGGAAGGGAAGGAGGGAAACAAAAGAAAAGGAGTGGGCATTGTTATTAGGTAATGGAAATAAAGGAGGGCAATTGAGGAATACTCTGAAAGGCTTTGTCTAATAAGATTAGACTAATTTAAGAGTCATATATATTAAAAGTGGATTTCCTTGAGAAGTAAAGATAACAGAGGCAGCAACAACAAAATACTATAATTTGAATTGAAATTTCCCATCTACCTACACAGCCTGTCCCCTCATCCCCTGACACCACCCAAGCCCACACTGCTTAAGAGCAGCTGAAGAAAAACCTACCCTTGCAGCCTCCCAGGTGTGGTTCTCTGTGGGTCTACATTCTTTCCTGCCCCTCCTGACAGCTTACAAAGTGACTTTTTAAACCAGCGGTTCTCAACCTGTGGGTCGCAACCCACAGGCACTGTATTAAAGGCTCGCGGCATTAGGAAGGTTGAGAACTACTGTTTTAAAAGCTTAACAACAATACTATGAACTTGATATTAATCACGTTTATAGGTAAGAAAACAGGTCGAAAAGTCTATGAATTGCCCAAGGATATGCGGCTTTTCCATACCTTGCCTTATCAATGGAACATTCTCCCATTGATACCTGAGGCTGCGGGGAATGGGCAAGACTGAAGTTGGGCTGAGACCTGGATTTGAATCCTGCATCCACAGTTTGCAGGGATTTGCCTTTAGGCAAGTTCTGAATCTCCTTAAAGAAAAGTTCCCTTCCTTGGAAATTGGAGATAGAATCTTTTTGAAATAATGTCTATTTAAAATAGACATCAAATAAGACCGTCCCACAGAAGTGCTTAATAAAATGCTTAACAGAATAAGCACTCAATACATGTTTGCTGTTATTATTATCTTATCATCTTAAAATTATCTGTTTCTCTTATAGGTCCTGTCAGCTTTAACTCTGTGGTTCCCAGTACTGCCCTGGCACCTAATAAACTCAATACCTCACACAACAATGTGTATAATGAATAAATCTCCTTTGATGAATTTGACCAACATCTGGTTCACATATAAAGATGAAGCTACAAGTGCAGCTCATTTTGCAATGTTCCTTTCCTCTACGTGTAACTTAATACCTTGGCAATTATTCAACCTACAACATAATAAACCTCTGAAAGTTAGATAGACAGAAGACAACTTGGGTAGGAGGGTCAAAAACTTGGTGAGACCTCTGGGTTTTCTTTTGTCCTACCATTCATCTTCCAAACTGGATTCCAGAAAACCCTGAAGCCCAAAACCAACAATGGTCATAGAAAAAGAAAGAAAGGAAAGAAAAAGAGGAAGAGAGGGAGGGAAAGTGGGAAAGGATGGAGGAATGAATAAAGAAAGGAAAGAACTTTTTCCTCTGGTTAAATGTCTAGGAAAGGAGAAGCTCTACAAGGAATAGCCCATGCAGAGCCCCAACCCCCAGCTCACAAGTGGAGACCCTGTATGGTGTCTGGACCAACAGCAATGCAACAGGAAAGCCCCCATCTACAAGCAGACAGGACATGGAAGGTGATCCCCTGCTCTCCACCCTGTGGCATAAGGAGACCAGCATCAGAATCTTCAGCCTCAGCCTCAGAAGGTCACGTAATGACAGCAGGAAGTCCAGAGAAGTGGCTTCTTCTCCTCCTGCAGAGATTGAGAAGGCCACAGCACAGTGAGGCAGACAGACCAGCACCATCAGGACTCTGAAAACTGAACTGCCACTTGAATGCAAAAGTGGACCAGACTTACTTGTTAGGCCCCAAAAGAGGAAAAATTACTGCTAAAATAAGCTATAACTAGAATATTTTCCTAACATAAAAATCAAAACATTCAGGATAAAATTAAAAACCACCATATGGAGAACTAGGAAAATCACAGTTTGAATGAGAAAAGATAAGCAAGGGAAGCCAGTACCAACACGCATCAGACATTGGAGGTATCCAGCAATGTCTTAAAGCAGCTATCACAAACCATTGATAATTAATTACAAATTCCCTCAAAGGAAATTTAAAAATATAAATTCTTAACAAAGAAATGGAAGTTATAAAAAAGAACCAAATGGAAATTATAGAACTCAATAATACGATAACCAAAACTTTAAAGAGCTCACTGGAAGTTCTCAATAGTAGAATGGACACAACAAAAGATAGAATTGGCAAACTGGAAGACAAATCAATAGAACTAATTTAGTCTGGACAAGAAATAGATTATAGACAGAAATTTTTAAAAGTGGACAGAGTCTCAGAGATCTGTGGAACAAACACAAAATATATAGTTTTTATATCATCAGAGTTCCAGAAGAAAAAAAAAAGGGTGGTAATAAAAAAGTATTTGAAAAAAATCATGTCTGAAAACTTTCCAAATTTGGTGAAAGATACAAACCTACAGATTCAAAAAGCTAATCAAATCCCAAGAAAGATACAAACCTACAGATTCAAAAAGCTAATAAAATCCCAAGTTGATATCAAAGAAACTCACTCCAGTTCCCACCAATATTAAACTTTTGAAAACTAAACATAGGAAAAAAAAAAAAAAACAATCTTCAGAACAGCTAGTGAGAAGTGATGGAGCACCTAAAAAGGGACCTCAGTTAGAACCTAACACTTCCCTCCATGGAGAAAACCAAAAGGAAGTGGCACAGTATTTTTCAAATGCCAAAAGGGAAGAAATGTCAAACTCTATGTGCAGTAAAGCAGTCGCTCAAAAAAGAAAAAGATAACAGCAGAATGGATAAAAATAGAAATAAATGTAATAGACCATCCCTTCACTTCATGAGTTCCTTTTATCGTATTTTAGGTTGAAGCAAAAATTGTAATACCACCATGCACCATTCAATGTAAATAAAATAAATTTGAAGACACCTATATTTGAAAATTTGAACGGTCAATGGACACAAATGGAAATATAGTTTCCATACTATACTAGAAGTAGTTAAATTCAACACCAGTAGGTTTGACAACTTACACATATCTGTGGTAACATCTATAGCAATGACTAAGAAAACCATGCAATTCAATGTAATAAAACCACTCTAAATAAATCAAAATTGAGCTCTAAAAAATGTGAAAGTAACTCATAGGGTGAAAAGAAAAAGGAAACAAAAGAAAAAGAGAGCGCACACAGAAAACACATAAATGCAGGAGAAAAATCCAGACTTGACCCCAATCACTATTTTTTTTTTTTGAGACAGAGCCTCAAGCTGTCATCCTGGATAGAGTGCCGTGGCATCATAGCTAACAGCAAGTCTCAATTCCTGGGCTCAAGCGAGTCTCCTGCCTCTGCCTCCCAAGTAGCTAGGACTACAGGCGCCCACCACAGCACCCGGCTATTTTTTTTTTTTTTTGGTTGCAGCCATCATTGTTGTTTGGCGGGCCCAGGCTGGATTCGAACCCACCGGCTCAGGTGTACATGACTGGCGCCTTAGCCCGCTGAGCCACAGGCACCGGGCCGACCCCAATCACTATTAATATTAAAGTAAGTATACTCTAAATGCACCCAATTAAAAGAGTGGCAGAATGAATTTTAAAACATGCCCCAATTATGCTGTCTCTAAGAAACTCACTTCAAACACAATATGTTAAAAAGTAAAAGGATAGAAAAACATATAGAAATATTAATTTAGTAAAAGGCAAAAGATTTATACAATCTGAAGAGAAACCAGAGTATGTATAAATATTAATTTAAAAGAAAATAAAGCAGAAGTAGTTATATCCATATCAGTAAAAGCAGATGTCCCAGCAAAGAAATTTACTAAGGACAAAGATGACCATTACATAATTATAAAAGGATCAATCCACCAAGAAGGCACAGCAATTCTCAACATGTACACATAAAACAACACATGTTTAGGTTACATGAAGCACAAGGGGTATATCTAAAAAGAGAAATAGACAAATCCATATTCTGCAATTTGGGAACTATAAAACACCAGACAATCAACAGATCTTGAAGATACAAGACAAAATCTCAGAAAGCATACAGAAGGATTTAATAACAACTTTAACAAAGAGAATCTAATTGACTTTTTAATTTTTATTATTTATTTGTTTATTTTTAATTTAACTTTTTATTAATCATAACTGTATACACCTATGGGGTGCAATGTGCAATGTGGAATGCTTAAATCAAAATGATTAACACAACTAATTGACATTTATTGGACATTCTACTGTACAGCATAGAATATGCATTCTTTTCAAAAGCCCCATGAAACATTCATCAAAAAAAAAAAAAAAACAATATTCTGGGACATGAAACAAACCTGAATAAATTTTTTAAAAATTTAAATCATATAGAGTATGATCTCTGGTCATAATAGAATCAAAACAGAAATCAGTAAGAGAAGAACAACAGAAAAATATCCAACCACTTGGAAAATAACACTCTTTAAACATTATATGAGTCAAAAGAAAAATCTCAAAGGAAATGAAAAGTTAAATAGAATTGAATGGAAATGAAATTACAGCATATCAAAACTGGTGGGAGGAAGTAAACAGTGTTGAGATGAGAATTTTGGGTGCTAAATATTTACCTTAAATCAGTAGCCAAAGTTCTTACTTGAGAAACTAGAAAAAGAAAAGTACACTATTCCCAAAGCGAGCAAAGAAAAGGAAATAATAAAGAGTAGAAATTAATTAAATTTAAAGCAGGAAAATGATGTGAAAATTAATAAATTGAAAGGCTAGCTCTTCAAAAAGCTAGGTTTATCAGTAACACTGATAAACTTCTTACAAGATAGACAAAAACAAAAAAAGAGAAGACATAAATCATTAACATCAAGAATAAAATTAAAGGTATAAAAACATATCTCACACCTATTAAAAGGGTAATAAAGAAATGCTGTGAGTATCTTTGCATTGATTACTTGACAACTACAAGAAATGGAACAATTCGTTAAAAACCACAAACTGGGGGGAGGAGCCAAGATGGCGGTCTGTAGCCAGCTTTCTGCAGACGCTCCTGTCCAGAAGGAGAGTTAAAGGACAGAAATTTAGCAAGAAAGCCAACGGTTTGGAGCTGAGCCAAGAGACAAGGTCGAGGAAGGCACATCAACACTGCTGGAGGGACCTGCGACCCCAAGGATACAAATAAAAGGTACAGAGCACATCGCCAAGCGGACGGGAGTCCCCTCCCCCAAGAGAACAGCTCGCACTATACGCCATACCTCCATACAAACAAGCAAGCAGAGTTCAGAGGTCCTCCCACTCTACCCCACGGGAAAGACCCTCTAAAAACCGGACCCCATTCCCCTGTGCCGCAGCACTCTCCTGCCAGGCATAAAGCGGCATAAAGCTGTATAAAACTGTATATATTCTCTACCTGCAAGTTGGAACTCCCGTCACTCCCCTCCACTCTCACCCTGAGGTTTGGAGGTCTGTCCCCCATGGAGTCCAGATTCTTGAACACTTTCTCGAGGGGTGTGGACAGGGCATGGGGTGCTGCTGGTCTGTGCCATTCTCCCGGCTTGGGAGCGGTGAGAATAAGCCGAAAAGCGGCTGGCCGGCTGGCTTTGCTGAATTTCGGCCACACCTGGCCCTCAGGGGATGACAGCGGAGATAAAGGACTGAAGCTCACAGAATAAGTCAGGACTATTAGCAGCCCAGCATCTCCGCCACAGGGCAGAAATTCTGCTAACTTGTTCTGTTCTATCAGCTTTTTTATCTACTTTACATGAATCAGGGACAGGACTGGAATTGAGTGAATCGCCCCAGCCCCCATCAAGTACCCACATTGTTAGGCCTCACCTCCAACACCGACACAACCAGTGGACTGGTTGAGGAGCCACAGAGCCCCGTGTGACCTAGGCAGGTGCAAACCTCTAGAGCCTCTGCTCATTGGAGGGAACTGGACCACAGCCCTGCAGGGTTACCAGACACTGGGTGCGACAGAGGGGCAAGGCG
>CAUYON010034177.1:0-21178 GCA_963573935.1 Arctocebus calabarensis
GGGTGCCTGTAGTCCCAGCTACTTGGGAGGCGGAGGCAAGAGACTCGCTTGAGCCCAGGAATTGGAGGTTGCTGTGAGCTGTGATGCCACGGCACTCTATCCAGGGTGACAGCTTGAGGCTCTGTCTCAAAAAAAAAAAAAATTGTATTGAGAAGACAGACTTTTTCAGTTCTGCTATTTTGTCCTCATAACACAATCCTTCACAGGTTTTGAATTTCCCAGCATGTTTTTTGCATATAATGCATCTTCAAATTATAGTTTTTGAAACCTTGCACAAATTCTCTACAATAAAAAAGTAGTTATCTGTCCGCTTTTCAATGAACTATCTTCCTTCATCCACAATTTTTCTTTTTTTGGGTTCTGTTTTCTTTTTAGACATTGTGAAAGCCATGCCGGGATTAAAAATAATAATATGTAAGGACTATACTTATTCTTATTATGAAGATTAATTGACAGGAAAATAGAAAGCAAGGTTTGGGCCTTTTCACATCTCACCTGCTGATGCAGGGTGAAGCAAAGGGCCAATTGTAAAGCTTAGTGAGCAGAATACTCTTAATAATCAAATACGTGTGCTTACCTGACTTCTAAATAACATTAAACACCTAATGTTGCAATGGTAGGTTGAAATATTATTGATAATTGCTGTCCCACCAAGTCATCATGGGCACGTATAGTGTCTGATGGTGTTAAATTCAACTGCGTGCTTGGAAGATAATATACTGGAAGCCGCACACTGCCTTAAAACTGAAGCCATGGATATATGTGAATATTGAGAGTGAATTGTGTGTTTATTTTGTATGACACTATGACACAATATAGTATCATAATTCAAGAACCGGTTGAATTCCACCAAAAAAAAAAAAATCACAAAAGAAATCTCACAGTGTTTTAAGTAAGTCTATGATTGTTTTTGTTGGGCCACATTTACAGCCATCCTGGACCACATGCCACCCCATGAGCATGGGTTGGACACCTCTGCTCTGCAGCATCTTTGTATAACTAAGACCTCACCTGTTCCACTTGGCAGCCCCAAACCAGGGTCAGTAATCCCTGGGTTGGGTGAGGGATGAGGAATAATTTTCACATTTGTGGTGGGAAGGCCTGAAGCAGGTCAGATCAATTACTATAATAGTGAAAATACCTGCAGAGGACAATTTCTGATGAGTGTTCTGTACCAAGACCCATTTTGTATTTATTAATTCCTGATTAATATTGGTCCTCTACCAATCCCGTTAGCTTGGTGCCATTATTATTCCCATTTAACAGATAAGAACAACTATGTTAAAGGTGTGTGTCTGTTGTAATTTTATCAGTGAACATTCAAATGTGGAATCCATCTGAGAATCAAGGGCATGTGATGAGAGAGAGCTGTGGTGCTCGGCTGGGGGGCTGGTGGTAGCAGCATTTAGCTGCTCTTGGGAGCATAGAGGTGTCTTTGTCAGGTGGCCCTTGGAAACTGGGCCTCATGATAGCCAGCATCCACTGAGTTATTGTTACATACCACACACTGTTCTAAGAACTTTGCATGAACTTATTTGATCCACAAAAAGACAGGTACGATGATTATAATTAAGCCTGCTGTATGGATGAGGACACTAAATCACAGACTGATGCTATTGCGGGGGTCAAAACCACCTGTGAGACATGGCAGGAGCACGTGTCAACCGAGCCTCCTGAGCCAGACTCTTAACCACAATGGACTTCTGCCTCTGATGCAGTTGGAAAGGGACAGTGGCACAGGAGAGGGACATCACTGTGGGGCTCCCGTGAGTTACAGGCTCTGGCTGATGGCCTGTAGCCCTGGGCTGGAATTGGCGGCTCATTCCAGCAGTTCCTTTCACCCTCTCTTTGTACCCATGACTGCCCAGCAGGGAAGGCAACAGAGAAGAGCTCTGAAACGAACCCCTAAAACATTATCGGGAAGGCATTTACCGGGTCCTGGTGGTGACACGTGAGGCACATTTTCTCACTGGCTCCACAACACCCCTGTGAGGTTGGTCCTGAATGATCAATTGCTGTGTTGCAAAGGGGCAGATGACTGAGTGAGGCTGGGCCACACAGCAGGACACCTCCTGGGCTTGGTGGTGCTCATCTGCACTTTCCCTGTGTGGTCACCTGTGCAGCTCATTATCCCAGAGTGTCTTTGCCCTCCTGGGCTGCTGCCTCCCTGCTGTCCTGTGCCTTAGCAGCCTGGAGGCTTTAAGAACATCAAGTTGAGATTTTCCTCAGCCTTGGAGCTGTTTTTGCTTCTGCTGGCGCAGCCAACACCTGCTGAGCTGATGAGCTTTGCAAATGTCACTTGCAGGGTAGGAGAGAGCTGAGAGAGAGTCGGATCATCCCCTCACCATCCCGCTGCGCTGCCTCCTGGGCTGGCGGTGCTCCCGCCTCCACCTCCAGCTCCCTGCCACCCCTGCCCCCATCAGGGAGGGAAGAGGTTGTGTTTGTCTGTGCGGAGCTGACATCAGGGCTGCCGTCTGCCTGCTCCTTGTTCTTCTGGGGAGAAAGCACTTGTTCCTGCGCCGTGTTTCTCTTGTAGCATTGCCTCTTCACATTTTTGGATCAACTTTTGAGAATATAGAGCAATATTTGACCTTTCACTTGCTGGATAGTTTTTCATAAAAATGCCCATGTCTGCAAAATTTGGCATAGAAGATTCTGCGCTTTCATTGACACCTTTACACTCAGCGCCTCCTTGGACACCACCCTGTCCCCATAGACATACCTTGAAATTTAGCTTAAAAATTAGGGTCTCTGTTCTTTCCCCTCTCAGTTGAGGGCAAGTGTGTGAAATTGAATTTGGGGTTCTTTGCCCATCCTCCCCTCCATTGTCGTCAATGACAAGCTTGGTGAGAAAATATGGCACTTTCAAAGAGGGGGGAGGCGTGTCACGGGGTAAGGAGAGCAGACGTGGAGTGAGGTGCACTGGGGCAACGGGAGGCAGACCCTCGCCCCACCGTCCCCTGGAACTCAAGTCAGAGGAAGTCCGTGGCTGGAGGGAAGCAGAGATCTGTGATGGGGACACCCCAGGGCCCGCTGCAGGGAGGAGTTGGGGGTCAGTGCTTCTACCTTCTTTACCCTTCTCCTCTTATCCTCCTCCTGGTCCCTTCCGCGGAGTCAGGGGGTGAGGGAGGGCAGCCTCCCAGGGCGCAGATCCCAGGGGGGAAACATGGGAAGTTACCAGAAGGATGATGATGACCTGGGAGTACTTAGCACATCGCCCTGGTTGGTCTCACGTAACTTCTGTCCAGCAAGTAGATGGCGCTTTTTAGAGCAAGGAAGGCAGCTGGGTTGTCCCTAAGTATTCTGCCTGGGATGTGGGCAGCAGGGGACATTGCTCAGCTTGTGCTGGGGAAGTTCTGTGTTCCAACTACTGATGGAAAGCATGCTGGGTTTTGGCAGATGTCGTTTTTTTTCCTTTCTTGTTATTTGTGTGCCCGTCATTACAAGGCCACTTTGAAAGGCTTCAGTAGTCTTTGTGATGGTGAACAGATGTGCCTCAGTATCACAGGGAGTGGGGTCTCACCTGGCATTCTATGCAGAGGTGGGTCCCCTCATCACATGGTGGCTTGGTGTATAGGAATGGCCATTTTTAGATTATGTCGAACAGGGACATGATATGTGGGGAAGCAACTGAGCCATGTAGAAGCGCTTTGCCTCTGGGCGGTTAAAAACTTACAGCTGGGAGGTCTACATCCTGCTCCTGCTCCTCTAGCAGAAGACCTGGCAGCTTGGGCAGCTCCCGTGGGTGTCAGGAGCTCTGTTTGTGCCCTGGAGTTCCTGTTACTGACAAAGGCTCTGTCCTGCACCAGGCTCCAGTCAGGCTTCTCCAAGCTCTCTTCTCAACTAGGCCTCATCCCCACTCCCACCCCCTTTATGCCTTCTTAGCCAGTTTTAGCAAGAATCCTGCTAGATAGATGTGTTTGGAGAACCCCCCACCCTCATACCTGCTCACTCTCCATATCTGATCAAGTTCTTCTTCCCTTGCCTTCTCTGTCTAGGCCCTTGAGCTGCCTTCAGCAAGAATCCTGTTAAGTTAGTCTGGCAAGAATCCCACTAATCTTTATGTCTCCTCCTAGCGCTTTCCACACATTGACCCCCATTGACCCCCGCACTCTGCTTGTTGTCTGTAAATCCTTAGTTGTTTCTGCTGTATTTGAGTTGAGTCTGATCTTTCTCTCTGTTGTAATAACCTTGACTCGTACCTGTTGCAAAAGTCCTGAATAAAGTCTGCCTTCCCATTTTTATTTATTTTATTTTTTCTTCTTTCACTTTACCCACCTTAAAACCTTGGAACTGTTTGGGATCCTTAAGCCTGGTCCAGCCTGGACAACATCGACGCCTGTGCTGAGGTCACTACTTACAGCAAAGGGCTCAGTCTCCCTTCCCCTTCTGGTAGGCTGCTTCTCACTGCTAGGAATCCCTGCCCTGAGCTCAAGCCTGAAATCGGCCTTAAATTTTGCTCATTCGTCTAAATTCTGCCTTTCCTTGAAACCTGTTCTCCCCTTTATTAAGAGAATATATTAGCTTTTAAAGTTTTAACCATCTTAATAAAAATGCATCTGTATTGCTGTTTTCTCTAACGGTATTCTGAGCCTGGTAGAACTGTTGTTACTGAGGAAGGCTGAGTTAGGGTGATGCCCGAAGGGTATGGTTTTGGGGATGGTTTTTATTTTAAAGTCCTGGGTTGCTGTGCTCCTCTGCTTCTAATTCTAAGTCCTTTGTTTCTTTCCTCTGCTGTTAGTTCTGGCTAACCACTTCTTTTTCTTCCATGAAATAAAATGCATGGGCTTTGTGGAAGCTGTGTCACTCAGAAGTTTTTCTCTCTCTCTTTTTTTAAACTTCCAGGTTGATGGCTGCCTTCCAGATGTCAGAAGCCTGACCTCCCTGTGGTGAGCAGTTTGCACTCTCCGTGTACACCTTGTCACATGCCTTGAAGGACTATCTAGGGACGTCAAGGGTATATAATGAATTTGCTTTTTCATTTATTTGTCTATGTATAGCCCCAGTTCTGTGCCTGGTGTTTGTTGATTTTCAGCCCCTGTTCTTTCCGAATCACCTCATTCGTGGGCATATTTGAAAAGCAGAGACCGCTGCAGGATCAAAATAACCAAAATCATTTGTATGTTTGCTTGAAGTAGAGTAGTAGGGTGAGGTTTAAGAAAATCAGATTCATTTGTAAGGATCTCAGTGTGACTCTAAAAAAGCAAAAATCAGAATGCTTTTTTGTTAGACATCAACACAATATTGTTATCACACACAAAACGTGAACATTCATTCATTTCTTAATACCACTGAATATTCATTTTTAGATTTCCCTGATTGCCTCATAAATATTTTTTCACAGTTGGTTAAGAATACCTCAAGATAATCAAAGTCTGCACATCGCATCTGGTCGCCATATCTCTTGAGTCTCTTGAGTTTTTCTGTCTTACAATAGATTTGGTCAAGAAGCTGAATCTTTTGTCCTGTTGAGCTCTCAATAGGGTAGATTTTGCTGCCAATGTCCCTTTGTCATTTGCCATGTTCCGTTATCCCCCAATTTCTTACAAACTAAAAACTTGATTAGATTCGGGTACTGATATGGGGACAATTCTGTTTCATGGATGATTATGTAAATGCCCACAGGTGGTGCATTCCATCCCTTTGAAATGTTACAGAGGCTGTTCATCTGATCTATCCGTTAGTAGGGTCTC
Source organism: Arctocebus calabarensis (assembly GCA_963573935.1). Classification (NCBI taxonomy): domain Eukaryota; kingdom Metazoa; phylum Chordata; class Mammalia; order Primates; family Lorisidae; genus Arctocebus; species Arctocebus calabarensis. Next base: position 5,694 of record CAUYON010034177.1, read on the forward strand.
CGTCAACTTCTTTCCTCATGGTTTTAGCAGCCGCTGATGGTCAATCCCTAAGGGATGTCTAGATCCATTCTGTCTTTAGGGGTTGTCATAGAACGGTGGTATTCTAATTCAGTCATTTCTTCTACATTGGTTAGCTGGGAAAAGTTTACTTCAACTTTTTTTTTTCTATTTTTCGATACCTTGATGTATAGTTTGTATGTAAAAGGCAGACTAAGGACTTGATCCTTTCCTTTTATTTACCAGAAGAATGATGCTCCACATTGTCCTTCAAAGATGATCAATGATGTCTTTAAAAAAATATCATTATGAACTCTTGGAATGTCAACATAGTTGACACTGGGGTGAAGATTTGGTAGAAATTTAGTCATAAAAAATAGCTCCTGTTTTCAGACATCTAAATTCTATCGAATACATGTTTCTTGATAGTGAGAGAAAGGGAGGGACAAGGAGGGAAGGGAAGATGCGAAGCAGAAGTGGAAAGGCAGAAATCTGGAAGGATGATCCAATGAGGATAGAAGTAAGAAAAGGTGAACTGCACTAAAGACATACAAGGATAGAGCAATGTTCTGTGATCCTCCAGGCCAGGCGAATACGAGGGAATAAATTTATTCATTGAGCGCTTATTTATGAGGTGCTCCATGAATTTATCCATTGAGCGCTTATTTATGAGGTAATTGTGTGCTGTGGGGCAGTGAGCACATGATTCCTGCCCTGGTGGAGTTTCCGTTCTAGTGTGTGTGAAGTCAGGAGGTGAATGAATGGCTACATAAAATACGTAGTATGTGAGATGGAGATTCACACTGTGGGGAAAAGTAAAGCAAGGAAAGGCATCTGAGAGCCCCAGGGCGCTGCTGGGCCTGTGTTTTTACTAGGGAGACTTAATAAGAGGGCCTCTCCAAGGAGAAGTTCAAGCAAATGGGGGAGAGGGAGCTTAGGCGGCTTTCTGGGGAGGAGCTTTCAGGCCCAGGGAAGAGAAATGCACAGGCCCTGAGTTTGCACCCGTGTTGTTGAGGGCCAACAAGGAGGCTGCCATGGCTGCTGCAGCTACGTGAGCAGGACAGGGCTAAGGGGTGACTGGGGAGGGCTTGAGTTTGGGGCAGTGTGCTGGATCGAGGTTGCAGAGGATTGTGTGGGTCATGGTTCAGAGACCACTGATTGGACATGATCTTACTTCTTTTTAAACATGAGAACATTCTGTTGGGGAGTCAAGGGCAAAATCAGGGAGAGCAATTAGGAGGTGACAAGTGATAAGAGTGCTAGTGGTAGTTGACGAGAAGCTGTCAAGTTCTGGACACCCTTTGAAGGTGGAGTTGACAGGATTTGCTCCAGGTGGGGTGTGAGGTATGAGAAGAGGTGTCCAGGACAGGGAGAGTTCCTTATATTCAGGAAATGTGAGATGAAAGTGGTTGGGGCTGGCTGCTGTGGGGCTCTTTCTGCCATGCAGCAGATAGGAACTCAAAGCTGGGAGTGGGCAGTTTGTCTACTGTGCTCCTCATTCTTGAGTATTTAAGAGCTGCTGGGCAGGTTTGTTTTCTGGTAGACCAGTTATACCTCTTTTGACTTGGTGACCACAGCTTGCACCCGCAGCCCTGGTGCACTGCCAGCTACAAAAAGAGTGAGGCAGATTGGGGAGATCACATAACTTCTAGTGGACACCCACCTCAAAAGAGAGGCCCAGGGTGTAGTGGAATTTGCTTCTGTGAGGGAGAAACATTGGTATCTTAAGAACAATGGGTATTGAGAAATGGTGCTTGCCTGGTACATCTAGACTTAGTTTTGCTCTCAGAAAAATTCTCCTGGGTGTGTTGGGTTATGCTCAATGTCTTGGTAGATAGATTCTGCTCTACTGGATCTCTTTGCTCATTCCTGTCATATTCTTATAGGGACGTCCTAAGTGTCCTTCTGCTTCGCCTGTGTCCTCAGTGCCTTGCAGACTAGCTCAGGGGTCAGCAAATCTCAGCCCTTGGGCCTCTGTAAACAAAGTTCTATGAGAACACAGCTACATCCAGTTGCGTTTGTATTGTCTATGGCGTCTTTCTTCCCTCAGCAGCAGAACTGAGTAGTTGCAACAGACAGCCTGCAACTCCCCCCCCCTTTTTAAATTAATAACAAGGAAAGTTTGCTAATCTTTGGGCCAGAAAGTAAGCAGAGGATGAATAAGGCTAAAGCCTGGAGATCTCACAAAAACATTCTTTATCATTGAAATACCGCTCAACTTCAATACATGTGAAAGTGAAATTTGTGACTCATGAATTGTGGTTTAAAATTATTAAAATAGTTTAGTTTTCTTTGTTCACGCTTCCATATGCTAGATGACATTATCCTTATACTTAAAAGGAAACGTAATTCAGTACGGGTAGGTTCACTAAAAATGGTATCATTTTACTTCGTAGTTGGTCGAATGCTGACAGTCCCAAAATTCAGCATTTTGAGATCTGATTGCTGTATCCTCTTCCTTAGACAGTATAAATAAAGCTTTATCTTCCACATGAAGAGAAACAACTCACGTGGTTTGTTTTGTCTTCATTTGATTAGGAATTCTCCATATTTTTAATGAATGTCTCATGCTAAGGGCTTTCAAAATAAGTAGACTTGCATTTTTTCCCCTAAATGGAAATTCATTTAGTTTTATCTAAGCTATTCCTTTCATCTTTTAGCTATATTGTGTGCCACGTTATTATGCACGGCTATGGAATTCTTTATGTAAAAAAAAAATTGAGATACATTTAAAATATAAAAGAACTTCTTTCTTAATTACATCATAATGTAATAAAAACCAGGTATAATTATTAAAAATGATAGAATAAAAACCTGAAAAAAATAAAATTGCTTAGCACTGATTCCGTTTCATAATGCATTTGGATTATAATTGGTATCATAATGTGTAATTAACAATCTTTCTCTAAAGTGTGAAGCTCAAGTTCGGGAAAGAGAGGACCTCTTAGGATGTGGCCATGTGTGAATTCAGCATCTGTGTGTAGATTGTAGGGTCTCTCTAGCTGCCTCTCTCTTTTCTTTTTGTGATGGTTGAGAGAGTCCAAGAAGAGGTAGGACAGAAGGCCATCCAGTGATTGACCAGCCATGCCTACTGCTGGAGGATCATCAGAGAAGGGGAGGGGACAGAGTCCTTAGGGGCAGGGTAGCTGGCCTGGGGCTTGGTGCTGAGAACCTGCTGAGGAGCCTCCCCTGGCCCCACAGCTCTTGTGCTGCCTGGGAATAATGAGTCCAAGGGAAAGCCTCTGAAGGAAAAGGAGGGGAAGAGAATGGAAGCCCGGCCTCAGAGCCTGAGCCTCAGTTTCTCCATGTCTTTCACTGCCTCCATTTGGCTCTTTGAAGACTGAGAGACTAGAACACTTAAGAACACACATGTCAGTCCTGGGAGAGAACACAGTAGGCAGAGCTGAGCTCATGGTCGAGAGTTGGTGGGTTGTCACAGCTGTGTCCGGCTTCCCAGAGGTGGTGGTGGGTGCTCTTCCCTGTGCCCTGGTGGTCACAGACCAGAACCCCAGCCTGCTGGGGAGAGTTGGCACCACACCAGGGCTGGAGGCTGGGCTGGGGAGGCAGCACTGCCTCCGGCTCCTCTTCTGAGGATATTAGTGCTGCTTCAGCATTGGTTGGGGGGCATCTTCTTTGGAAATAGCTTTCACATTGGGTGTGAATTCTTCTTCGGGAAATATATCTTCATCAGGGGCAAATCTTAGTCTTTTTGTTTTGTTAAAATTCTTTCTTTTTTTTTTTCCTGAGACAGAGTCTCACTCTGTTTCCCTGGCTAGAGTGCTGTGGCATCTGCCTGGCTCACAGCAACCTCAAACTCTGGGGCTCAAGCGATCCTCCTGGCTCAACCTCCTGAATAGCTGGGGCTGCAGGTGCCCACTACTATGCCTGGCTAGTTTTTCTATTTTTGGTAGAGATGAGATCTTACTGTTGCTCAGGCTGGGCGCAAACTCCTGAGTTCAAGGGATCCTTCTGCTTTGGCCTCCTAGAGTATTTGGGTTAGAGGCAAGAGCCACGGTGCCTGGCCAGAAATTTGTTTCTTGATCCAATCTCATTACTTTTCTGCTTGAATGTCCAATGGCTTCCCACTACTTGCTGGTTTGAAAACCAGACTTTTTTGCTGGGACTATTGGCCTTCAGTGATTTGGCCCTTCCCTTCTGTCACCTCATCTTCTCCTAATTGAGGACACCTTGGGTGCTGGGACTAGAAAACTGCCGCCTGAGCTTGCCTCAGGCCTTCCTACCTTGACTATTCTCTCTCTGGAGACTCTGGCCAGCCATTCACTCCTTTCAGGCCTCAGCTCAAGTGTCGCCTCCCCTGCCAGGCCTCCCTGAGCACTGACTGTGAACAGCAGCCCTTGTGTTCCAGCCTCTGGTCACTCTGTGTCACGCTTCTCTTCTCATCGCAGCATTTAGGGCCACGGAGCTCTTTTTCTCTTTGGAATGTTTGTTGTCACTCCAGTTGGAGTTGAGTGCTCCCAAGGTTACAGTGCCCTCGTCCAGAGACAAGTCTGCTACGCAGGGAAACGCTTCAGCTGGGTGGCGTCTGGTAAGTGTGGTTTCCCAAGATGACTACATGCGGAGAATAGTTCAGGTTCAGAAATAGACGCTGTGATCTAACTTGGTAACCAAATCCAACCAAACCTAGACAGTTTCCTTACCACACCACCCCGTGTTGGGGTGTGTTGGAGGTTTATAACAGGGCATCTGTCTTGCTGTGGTTTCAGACCTCAGGATCCCTTCTCTTAGCACGTGACAGTTTCTTGGTAAAAAGGGGACGTGCTTATATCAGGTTCTCTCAGTCTGCTGACATTTGAGTTGGATAATTCTTTGTGGTGCTGGTGGTCCTGAGTACTGTGGGATGTTTAACAGCTTCCTTGGCCTTTGTCTGGTAGATACTTAGTATACTTCCCCGTTGTGACAACCAAAATGTCTACAGACATTGCTAAATGTCCCCTGGACAGTGGGAGGATGTAAATTTGCCCGGTGGAGAACCACTGGTTTATCAGGGCACAAGAACCACTGGTTTAGCAGGGCACAAGCGTATCCAAGATTCTATCATTAATCTATTATACCACTTATCTATTGTTGTGGATAAGATCTGCTGATGTATAAGAATGTGCTTTTAAATCATAGCTCGTTATTTAAATTTAAATATGCTGATGGCTGAAGTTCTGTTTTGTAATTTACGTTTGTGGTCTCAGTACTTCAGTTGTCATTGTCTTGCCTTCCCTTTGTCATTTGTGAAATATTTCCCCCCCTAGCTAAGCAGGATGTGGTTATCTGCTAGTGCGTTAGGTGTGTTTGGTACTAAAATCACAGAGAAAGTCCTACTGGAAAGAATCTTGAGGTGCCTTTGGGCAAATAGTAAATGTTTTGTTATTGTCATTGTTAGTGCTGTCATCATCATGATCTTGCCCAACACCTTTATTTTAAAGATGAGGCAACTCAGGTCCCACGGGACGGGAGTCCACCCAGGTCATGGTTAGTGCAGGGCAGTGAGCACCTGGGTGTTTCTGGGGGAATTTTCTTGCATTTTTGCTTTCCGTGAAGGTTGGTGCTGTGATTAGCAGAGCTTTCTACCTCCCTCATCCAGCTCCCTGCTGAAGCCTGAACATTAAGTGCCACTATTCTGGGCTCATCGAGGATTTGCTAAGAAAAAGCTTTTAAAAAGATGATCAGAGAGGGGAGTATGGGAGTCAGAGAAACCCAGGGAGAGAGGAGTACCTTAAACTACACAGAAATCAAACTGGAAAAGGGAGATTGTATGAAAAACTTTGCAAAGAGGGAAAAAAGAGAGCAGAAATCTCTGGATAAAGGAGTTGAAGAATCACATCAATCGAGTGTAGCATTGCATTTTGATTGGATCCTGATTTGAGCAGAATAATGTGAAGGAAGGAGAGAAAGGTAGACAAAAACTAGCAATGTTTAAAAGCTAAATGGTTAATTGGTGGAATTGAGGAATTTGGGGGAGGCAGGGCTGTAAAAATAGTATTGGGATTATGTTTAAGAAAAAGGTCTTTCTTTTTTGGAAAGACATATTGATGTATTTATGGATGATGTAATAGGATGGTTAAGTTTTTCTTCAAAATCAGTAAACAAGGTTGAATACTTGAAGCTGGATTGTGGATATGTGGGATTAGGTGTCCAGCGTAAAAAATGTCTGTAATAAAAAATTGTTTAAGTTTGAAAGTTGATTGACTGCAGTAAGTCAAAAAACTCTTTGTAATTTAAAATAAGTAAAGAAATAAATAGCATAAGAAATTTGCCAACTGTTAAATCTTATCTTAAGGAACATCTTCCAAACCCAGCAGATGCTTCCCAGTTTCCCTGGCAATGTCCCTTTGCCCTGAGTGACAGGCGGATATGGGAACAGGAGCTCTAGGAAGCTCACCTTTGCCAGAGCGGAGGGAGGCTGCTGACCCACACGCCTGGGCTGCCGGTCCCTGCCAGGTATGACCCTTCCTGTGCCAGCGGAGAACCCACAGTGTTCCTGAAGAGTTGACACGCCACAGTCTTCCTCTCTGGGTACCCTCCATCCCTTCTGCTCCCTTCCAAAAATGCTCTGTGAACCAGCTTACTAACATTTTATTCTTTGGATAATATATAAATTTCAAACAGAAGGAGGGACATATAATACAAAATAAATTTCTCTTTCCCAACACCTGACTGGAACCACTTGAGAATAAGTTACCTATTGAATATCTGCTATCTTGGAATCCTTTTTTTTGAGACAGAGCCTCAAGCTGTCACCCTGGATAGAGTGCCATGGCATCACAGCTTACAGCAACCTCCAACTCCTGGGATCAAGCGAGTCTCCTGCCTTTGCCTCCCAAGTGGCTGGGACTACAGGTGCCCACCACAACGCCCAGCCATTTTTTGGTTGCAGCTGTCGTTGTTTGGTGGGTGGGGCTGGATTCGAACCCGCCAGCTCAGGTGTACGTGGCTGGTGCTTTAGCCTGTTGAGCCACAGGCACCGAACTGGAATCCTTTTTTAAAAAAATGATTTTTGGTATATCTGGAATCTCTCTCTCTCTCTCTTTTTTTTTTTTTTTTTTTTGAGTCAGAGTCTTGCTCTGTCACCCAGGCTGGAGTGCAGTAGCTTTATCATACCTCACTGCAACCTTGAACTTCTGGGCTCAAGTGATCCTTCTAACACCTATAGGTGCCATCACACCTGGCTAATGTTTCTTTTCTTTCTTTGTGGATACAAGATCTTGCTCTTGCATAGGCTGGTCTTGAACTCCTGGCCTCAAGGGATTGTTCTTCCTCGGCCTCCTAAAGTGCTAGGATTGCAGATGTGATCATTGTGCCCAGCCAACCCTGAATTCTTAGTGTGTACTTCCTACAACCAGAAACATTTTCCTACATGATCACAAGAGAGCCACTGATATCAGGAAATTAATACTGACACATTACTACTTTCTTATCCTCAGATCCCAGCCAAATTTGTCCTGTTGTTCTTGTAATGTCCTCTATGAGAAAAGATCTAGGTTAGAATCATGTGGCACTTTTAGCTGTTGTATCTCTTTAGTTTCCTTCAGTTGGGAGCAGTTCCTCAATTTTTTCTTGACTTTTCATGGTTTTCTTCTCCCCTCTCCTCCCTTTCCTTCCTTCCCCTCCCTTTTTTCTTCCCTTCCCTTTTTTTTGAGACAGAGTCTGAGTCTCACTCTATTGCCCAGACTAGAGTGCTGTGACATCCTAGCTCACAGCAACCTCAAACTCTTGGGCTCAAGCAATTCTCTTGCCTCAGCATCCCAAATAGCTGGGGCTACAGGTACCCGCCACATCGCCCAGGTAAGTTTTCTATTTTCAGTAGAGGCAGGGTCTCGCTCTTGGTCAGGCTGGTCTCAAACTCCTGAGCTCAAGCAACATACCCTCCTCACCCTACCAGAGTGCTAGGATTATGACTTTTCTTGATTTTCTTTAATACTTTCAGAGATTACAGGACACTATTTTCTGCAATATTCCTTAATTTGAGTTTTACTTTCTTTTTTTTTTTTTTGTAGAGACAGAGTCTCACTTTATCACCTTCAGTAGAGTGCCGTGGTGTCACACAGCTCACAGCAACCTCCTACTCCTGGGCTTAGGAGATTCTCTTGCCTCAGCCTCCCGAGTAGCTGGGACTACAGTCGCCTACCACATGCCTGGCTATTTTTCTGTTTTGCAGTTCGGCCGAGGCTGGGTTTGAACCTGCCACCTTTGGTATATGGGGCCGGTGCCCTACTCGATGAGCCATAGGTGCTGACCTGTCTGATATTTTTTCATGGGTAGAATTGGGTTCCATATTTTTGGCAGCGATAGCACAGAACTGATGCTGTGTCCCAGCGCTTCCCATGTGGGAGTCTAGACTTTGAGCCGTCCTACTATTAACCCACAGCTTACTGTTTTATTCAATGTGCTATATTCTGTTGCTCTCATTATTTTTAAAGTCATATTATGTATTATCACTAATTTGGCCTTGAGGAGACCCCTTAGGCTGTCCTCTCTGTGCCATCATTCTTAGAGTATTTCTTTGCTGTCTGGTATAACAAGATGTTTTAGACTCATCTTATACTTTCCTTGTCCAAGTGGAGGAACCAGCCATTTCTCTAAGGAGTGATGACCTTTTCGTAGCGATGGGATATAGAAGCCAAAATGTGAGCACTTGCGCCTGTTGCTTATTGGGGTGTCACTGTCCCAGTTGAGTATGTATTCACACACACCAGTACCTTTAATTCTCATTCAGAACCATAGAGTTGATTCTCATTTTCTCCGGTTCCATAATTAAATAGCTTCTCCAACAAGGAGAAATCTGGTGCTGGTTATCGTTAATACGTGTGCTTATTTGATTGGTTCATCTTATGTACCCACGTTCTCTTTCTTGGCTCTGCCTGATCCCAGGTGGACGTCCTCTCTGTCCTGCCGGGCTCTGACATTCCTGCTAGACTTCCACTCCACGTGGCCCCTCCTACCCTGCCGGGTCAGTTTTGGCAGGCCATTCGATGACACCATGGCCTCCCTCTCCTGCGTGAATGCCTCCCTTAATCTGCTCTACGTTGAGACTTTAGGACTGGATTGCTTGGGAAGGAAGAGGATTTTTAAATTTTTTGTTTGTTTTAGAGATAGGATCTCACTCAGGTTGGGTGTAGTGGTGAGATTATAGCTTGTCGCAGTCTCTGATTCATTGGCTCAAGTGATCCTCCTGTCTCAGCCTCCTGAGCAGTTGGTCTTGTACAACCATACCTGGCTAATTTTTATTATTTTTTTAGAGATGGGTTCTTTCTGTGTTGCCCACACAGATTTTATACATATATAAAAAGGATCATACCACACATTTTGTTTTCTGTCATGACTTTTAAATTAAAATTAAATTAAATTAATCAACTTTTTTTTTTTTTTAAGACATAGTCTTACTCTGTCACCCTGGGTAGAGTGCTGTGGTGTCATAGCTCACAGCAGCCTCAAATTCTTGGGCTTGAGCAATCCTCTTGCCCCAGCCTCCTGAGTCCCTGAAACTACAGGTGTGTGCCACTATGCCTGGCTAGTTTTTTCTATTTATATTTTCTTTTAAAATTCTTCTTTATTTATTTATTTTCTTTCTTTAAGACAGAGTCTCAGTTTGTTGCCCTGAGTAGAATGCCATGGCATCATAACTCACAGCATCCTCAAACTCTTGGGCTCAGGTGGTCCTCGTGTCTCAGCCTTTGGAGTATCCACGACAGGTGCCCCCCACAATGTCTAGCTATTTTTAGAGACAGAGTCTGGCTCTTGCTCAGACTGGTCTTGAACCCCTGAGCTCAGGCAGTCTACCTGTGTTGGCTTCCCAGAGTGCTAGGATTATAGGTCTGAGGCACCATGGCCAGCCAGGCTTTTTAAATTTTTAAACTTCTGAGGTCTCAAGAGCATCTTACTACAGTAGATAGACCTATCTCATTCTTTTCTCATTCTTTACGGACTACCATGAATCATTTAATAAATGTTTTACTGAGCACCTGTTATGTGTTGTATTGTTCTAAACTGTTGGAATTGTGGCACTTGCATCTAGCAGGGGAGACAGAAAAATAATAAACGTAATAGTAAATCTTACAGCATGGAAGAAGGTGATAAATGCTATAAATGAAAGTATAGCAGGGTGTGGTGCACTGGAGGACAATTTAAAATATACCCGTCAGGTTGGGCTTTTGTGAGAAAGGGCTTTCTGGCAGCAAATATGGCTATGGAGGAAGAACATCCTGGGAAGAGGTAATAAATAACCACCAGCACCAAGGGGCGGAGTGGAAGCAACAGAAGAGAGGCCATTGTCTGGTCCAGGTAGAGCAAGGGGAGTGTGGAAGGTTAAGCGAGGTAAGTGGGCCAGGCCGTGTTGGTTTGTACCACATTGATTCTCCACAGCATTCTCTTCTTGCCATTTCCTTTCTAACCCATGAAAGTGTCTTCTTTCTGCCACTCTTCCATTTTACAGTTTCCCCAGTTCCCTTTTTCTTGATCTCTCTTGCCATTCTCCCTCTGAAGTTCTCTCTTGCTTTGATGCATTAGGTCCCGACTGATTTTGCTGATACTTCTGGACACCTTCCCTCTGTCTCTTCTTCAGCTTTCCCCAGCTCATCTTCCTCTCTCCCTTCATATTGGCTTTGTCCTTTTTTTCACTACCCTCTGCTCCCTTACTGCCCACTCCCTACTTACTCTGGAGCAGTTGTTCTAAGTGCTAAATGGTCACTACCTAGTTTAATCATCAGTAACAACCTTAGGTAACAGGTACTGTTATTTCCCCATTTTATGAATGAAGAAACTAAGGTGTCCCAGCTCCACAGCTAGGAGTTGGTGGGGATCAATTCCAGGCTGTTGAGCTCTAGCCTATGATAGACACATGTCCATATCTGACCTCTTTCCTGGACTTTAGCCCAGTTTTTCCAGTTCTTAAGAGATTCTATTAACTTTCTATTTCTACAAAACACATTGCCACAAACTTAGCATCTTAAAACCACACACACTTACTGTCTGACAGTTCTATGAATCAGGAGTTAGGGTACAGTTAGCAGATCTCACCAGGCTATGTCAAGGTGTTGGCTGGGCTGTGTTCTCATCTGGAGGCTAATCTGGGAAAGAAACTGCCTCCAAGTTTATTCAGCTTACTGACAGAATCTATTTCCTCACAGTTGAGGGGCTGAGGGATGAGCTCTGGCTCCTCAGCTGGCTGTCCATTGGAGGTCCCCTCAGCACCTAGAAGCCATCCACAGTTCCTGCTTCATGGCCCCTTCCATGGCAGTTTGCTTTTTCAAGGCCCAGTCTGCTAAGATGGAGTCTTCTATAATAAAATGTGATTGACCAAGTGACATGCCCCCACCTTTGTCATGTCCTGCTCACATGCAGGGGATAGTTTATAGAGAGCATGGGTGTTAGGGGTGACCTCAGGGTGTGTCCTCTGCAGGGTGGCTTACCAGTCTGGGAAATTTAGCCCCTGGAATGTTGCTGAAATTACCTCTCCCAGTCTCCATGTTTGTTCCTTTCTTTGAACTCTGGACTCTGGTCCACTTAGGACTGGTCTTTTCTTCATGTTGGAACCATCAAGGTCACTCAAATTGGATTACTTAGCCATGTGTAGCCTTGGCTAAGTTTCCTATACACAGTATGTGTGTGTGTGTGCGTGCATTTTAATGCTGGGTGAATTACCTGAATTAAAAAATTCATGAGAAAAATATGATCCACTGAATCAAAAACACTGCTGTGGCAGGCTGAGTCTCCAGGTCCTCCTTTTCCCTTGCCTGGCATTGCCTGTGATTGGGCAGCCCAGACATGCGCAGTCATGATGGATAGCCAGTGTGGGGTGCCTCTGGCCAGTTGGCCGGACATGCCTGTCCTCTCAGCCTGATTTATGCTCACCTCAGAGCTACTTATCACTCTGTGATACGGTGCAGATGACGAGGCCTGTCCCATTGTGTGAGGCCTCAGCCGTATCCATCTTGAGTGAACTTTTTCTCTCTGGAATTCTGTTTGGCTTGTTAGCTTAATTGTCTGTTGGATGGTTTAGGTGCTGCTTAATGATGTCTGAAGTCCACAAGGACCATGTTGATGGACTTTGAGGGTGGAAGAGGCCGCCTTTTCCTCCTGGTGCCTCTATGGGCCAACACTGCTTTGCATCAAGGACTTTTGGGTGTCTGCCCTGCTTTTTCCCAAGGCCTGGAGGGCGGTATGCGGAGAGAAAGCACTGGTTCTGCCCAGAGGAAACTTAGCTCTGGGTGGGAGGCAGGGCACTGGGGGGAAAGAGTGACGTTTCCTAACAACAGAGCTCCAGGAGAAACCACTGTGATGGCATGCTTCCTACGAAAGGAAGGGAACCTTCCAGAGAAACATCCTGGACTTGCTTCCCCTTGGACTAGGAGAGGGGCACCTCTGTGTGTGACAGAGAACTCGGGAGGGGCCCCTTTGAACAGAGGTGATTTGTGGGGAGTCTAGTTATGATAGGAGATAGGGGTATATTATGGGAAGGAGGGAAATCGAATCTTGCCTCAGGCTAATAGCAGCCAGTGAGGAAAATGATAGCAATGCTTCAGGGGCCAGGTAGCCCTGTTTTCTATGGCTGCTTTGTGTCTGAGTGGCTCCATCCATCATCCCTTGCATTCTTTGGGGAGGGAGAGGCAAGGCCAGGTGCGTGGTTGCTGCCTGACACCAGGCTGGCCGCCCAAAGAAAATCCTCAAGCGTCACTGGCCTGCCTCTCCCTCAGCCTCACAGACATTTGCTTTTGTGCCTAATTCAATCATGCCTAGTTTTGGTCAGTCTGCAGGGAGGGCTCCTGCACTTTACATCATAGATCGCCTGATTCCACGTCTTGGTTTGCCCAGGAAAGAAAAGGGAGGGCTGATAATTACTGGGCAGGTTTCTCTGAGGAAGTGTCTGGTATTGTTCTGAGTGGGAACTTTCGGGGGGGTAACTAGCAGCTAATTAAAAAGCAAAACAAAAACTACTATTTCTCAAGCTCCTTCTCTGTGCCTGGCATTGAACTTATTCCTTTTTATCCATTGCTTCTTTCCCACCTCTGGACAATCCCAGCAGGTCAGTGCTATTATAATATTTCCTGTTGCAAATGGAGAAGTGGCGCCTGGGAGAGGTCACAGGGACCTTCAAGGGTGGGGGCCTAGGGATTCAACTTGGTAGAGCTGGCCTCTCCAACCCCAAAACCCAGAATTTAGAGATTGGCCAGTCTGTCCTGTAGAGTTTTTATGTGACTTCTAAGGGCTACCAGCATGTCCTGAGTAACAGAGAAGTTGTAGCCCCGGGTCTGTGATGGAGTTGAGAAGGAATGTTATAAGACATCTCTGTGGCCTGCCCCTTCCTTGGGCTTGTCCAGTTGTGACTTTGACTCTGTCCTCTGGTCTTGGCCAGTGCAACTGTCTTAGTTGTGAACAGTGTTTCTCATGTGTTTTTGATGGGGTTTATTACACATTGAGTGCTGTGAGGGATTTTATGTATCAACTGGGCCACATGGTGCTCAGTTGTCTGTCAGACATTCTGAGTGTTTTCGGATGAGATTACCACTGAAATCAATCCACCAAGCAGAGCAATGCCCTGGGTGTGAGTGGGCCTCCACCATTCATTTGAAGGTCTGTAGAGACGAAGGGCTGACCTTCTGTCCCACAAGGGGCCAGTTTTACTTCCTGACAGCCTTTGGAGCTGGGACACTGTTTTCCCTCTTTGGTTTTGGTTTGGACTGGAACTATGCCTTTGTTACCTGGGTCTGCAACTGGCTAACTGCCCATCTTCAGACAAGTTAGCCTCCACAATTGTATAAACCAATTCCTTAAATACATCTCTTTATATGATATGTATGTTTGTTTACTGTGTATGTTTGTATGAGTTCTGTTTCTATTGATTTTTTTTTTTCTTTATAGGTTGGGTTTTGCTCTGTTACCCAGGCTAGAGTACAGTGGTGTAATCCTATCTCACTGCAGCCTTGAATCCCTGGGTCAAGTGATCCTCCTGCCTCAGCCTCCCCCTGGAATTATAGGCACACATCATTTCACCTGGGTAGTTTTGTTTCTCTTGAGACCCCTGCCTAGTACCAGTACCCATCTGGGTGACTGTCCCTCTCCTTATTTCTGGGGCCAGTGGTTATCAGACCAACAGATACTGCAGGGAGGCGTGTGAGGCATTGTCTCCTCATTTTTTTTCGCTTTCTCTGCTTCTTCATGTCTGAACTGCCAGCTCGATTTTGAACGCTGACATCCCATCCTCACATCCTTCCTCCTTTTCTGATTCTTCTTCAATGACATTAGGAAAATGTCTATCATCTTTCTCTACTTCCTTCCTTTTCTCTTCCCCTTGATTTTCTGTCTGTTTCATTATTTTATTCAGGATCCAAAAATAGTCCTGAGCATTGTGGTTCATCAGGGTAAGAGGAATATTGGTATCATTGGTCTTCACATGAAATTCTTCACATTAAACATGGCCACTTGTCTCTCAAGCCCTCTCCAAAATCTCCAAGAGAGTCTCCAGCCACTCTATTTTCTTCTAATTAAATCTCCTTTAAGCACTAACTTTTAAGATGAATGAAATTTTTCTCTTTGAGTTTTCCTATTTAATTTTATTGCAAGATTTGCAGCTTTTCTGTGCTTAGCACTTGTTTTCATTGGAGATGTGCAGCACATCAGTAACATCTTGTATTAAAAAGGTGCTGGTGGGCTGGCCGAGGGTGCCCTGGTCACTGCTGTGGGGCCTGTCACCTCCCATTTGTGCTGTCTGAGTATCTCCCATTGGTGTTTTATTTTCCTTATTTGCATCTTTCTCATTCATACTTCATCACACCCTGTTCCTTATTCAATGCCCAGAAACACTGATTATGAGGAACTGGTTTACCGTGAGAGCAAGTGTGTAAGGTTTGACTGGCGGCTGAGTTGCTCTGTGAAAGAGATCACCAGTGAATGCTAGAGTGAGACACGAGCGTGTGTACATGCTTCCTGTGCCCCTAGAACAAGTGTCTGGGTCGTGGGGTGTCATGTGACCAGAACCTATGTACCTAGCCATTAATAAAAAATAGCCAGTGGTTGCTTGTAGTTTTCAGCTACAGAAATGTCAGCTAATGGTGGGGTTAAGTTAAAAAACAAAAACAAAACCAAACACAATTATAAAACCAATCTCCTCCAAAACCAAACAAAAAAAAATACAACCAAGAAAATACCTATCTCTCCTTTGTCCTCTCCTGTCTCCTTGTCCTCAGCTACATTATATGTTGGGGTCGGAGATTGCCAGCTGTTGAAATTCAATGGATCTATTCCAACTCAGGGACGTCCTGGATTGTGGTCATTTTTAAAATTTTTATTAAATCATTGCTGTGTACATTAATGTAATCATGGGGCACAATGTGCTGGTTTTATATACAATTTGAAATGTTTTCATCAAACTGGTTAACATAGCCTTCATGGCATTTTCTTAGTTATTGTGTTCAGACATTTATATTCTGCATTTAGTAAGTTTCACCTGTACCCTTCTAAGATGCACCATAGGTGTGGTCCCA
>CAUYON010034184.1:0-28189 GCA_963573935.1 Arctocebus calabarensis
TACATTAGTGCAATCATGAGGCACAATGTGCTGACTTCATATACAATCTGAAATATTTTCATCGAACTGTTTAACATAGCCTTCATGGCATTTTCTTAATCACTATATGTAGACTTTGGTATTCTGCATTTAGTAAGTTTCACCTGTACCCTTCTAAGATGCACCGTAGGTGTGATCCCTCCAATCACCCTCCCTCCACCCATTCTCCCACCTCCCCTCCCCAGGTTGTGAGGCCTCACCTTCCTCTGTGGTTTTCAAAAAACTCTGGCTGCGTTAGTACAGTGGTTACAGCGCCAGCCACATACACCAAGAGTGGCAGGTTCAAACTTCGCTTGGGCCAACTAAACAACAATGACAACTGCAACAAAAAATAGCCAGGCGTTGTGGCAGGAGTTCTGAAACCAGGTCCTCGGGACAAGCTGGCCTCAGTAACCATCCATTTAGCAGTTGCTAGAAGGATTGCTTCTCCCCATTTTCAGGCTCATACTGTGACTCATGGCCACGTGCCTAGTGAGGGGCAGTGTCCAGGTCTGTTGATTCCAGAGGCCACGCTTTCAATCAGTGAACTGTACTGCCCCATCGCTTTGAAAGGTGGAATACTGCGGACCAGTCCACTTCCTCCATCTATCTCCCCTCCCCCCGTAACCTACACACCGCTGAACAGGTGACAGGCTGCCCCAGTGCTGTGTGTGGCCTGACTTCACCTAACTCTACTGAGCTTCCTCAGGCAGGTTTCTGAGATCTGATCTCTGCAGGTGTGTGCCCAGCATGCAACTGAAGGTGAGACCCCTGCTTTAATGGTGATTCTGATGTTGCCCTGGTTGTGCCCAGTGGTCAGCAGACCACTGGAAGAGTCCCTGGCCTGGGATCCACTTTCTAGTACTTTCCATCGGGAATAAGCCCAGTTCTCTGATGGGAAAGAGACCTGGGCTGGCATTAGCATGTAGCAGACAGCACCCTGGACAGGAAGCCAGGAGTTCTGGGTTGTGGTCTGGTCGTGGACCCTAACTGACCATGTGACTTTGGGCAGGTCCGAATCCCCTTATAGCTCAGCTTTGCCATCTGTGAAATGAGGGGGGTGGACGGAGCCATCTCACTGTGAATTTAGGCTGCTGTGGACGCCATACAAGGCACTTAGATAGGAGGGGGAGGGAAAGGGGGTGGACAGGTTTCCCAGGGCCTCCTTCCCCACACTGCTGGAGTTGGGTCCCTTCTGCTCAGTGGCAGCTGGAGCCCAGGCACCACTTTAGCTTTGCAGGTCTGCGTGGGTGGATGTGCGGGGAGGATTCACTCTTCTCTGTGCACTAGTGGGAGCAATCTCTGGTCTCAGCTCTCAGCCCTCATCACATTTAGGGGCCTGTGTATGCCAGGCCTGCTCTGTCTCTGCACGCAGGAAGAGAGCCTGCTGCCTACAGTCTGCTGGGGACAGAGGTGGGGCACGCATCTGCGTGTGTGTGTGTGTGTGCGCGCGTGTAAGGAACACACACACACACAAAAGAGATCAGACTGGCTAGTGATTTCAAAGTGCATTTTTTTATGGAAACTGATAGGAGAACACGGTGAAACTGAGGCAGGCATAGTCTCTTTTACTAAATGACTCAACTCCTTGGGGGCTGAGCAAAATTTAGAAAGCAAGAAAAATAATTTCTTTATTTTGCATGGAGATTCAGGGGCATTTTATGGAAAACCAAACTATTTGCTCATAGCAGAGAGGTAAGGGGCAGGAGGGTTGTTATGGAGAAGGGAGTGCTGAGCTCACCTGGTGCCTCTCTCTGACCCCAGACTGACCACTCAGTCTCAAATACCACTCTCAGCATTAGAAGCTCACTCTTCCAACCAGGTGTTGTGGCTTTGACACTTGGAAGTCCCACTAGGGGATGTCAAACATTGTGGCCTAGCCAGATGGCAATGGAAGCCTTGGTCCTGTGCACCCCACCAGCCTTCCACTCTGCTCCCAGCAGCTGCACCTCCCCCGTTGGTGAGGCAGCTTTATTAGTGAGGCAGTGCATAGCCAACCAGATTGCCTGAGTCATTCAGATCTGTGCATTGTGGATCTGGTAGTAGAAGCATCCCCCCCCCAACCCCTCCCACCCTTGCAGATTCAATATTTTTTTTCTTTTTATTATAGGAAGTTTTTTCTTACCAAGGTTTGAGTTACATAGTGAAAAGTAAAAACCATGCCATTCAATGAGCATTGATAAACAACATCCATGCGATGCACATGCCTATTAAGATACGGAATGTTGGGCGGTGCGTGTGGCTCAGGGGTAGAGCGCGGGCCTCATATACCGAGGGTGGCAGGTTCAAACCTGGCCCCAGCCAGCTAAAACAGCAGTGGCAACTGCAACAAAAAAATAGCTGGGAGTTATGGCGGGCGCCTGTAGTCCCAGCTACTTAGGAGGCTGAGGCAAGAGAATCACTTAAGCCCAAGAGTTAGAGATTGCTGTAAACTGTGACACCATGGCACTCTACCAAGGGTGACAGAGTGAGTCAGAAAAAAACAAAAGAAAGATACAGAATTTTTCTATCCCCCCCAGGAAGTTCCCTCATGCCCCTTCAAGGAAGCCATGTCTCACCGCTCCCAGATGACTCCAGTTCCACCTACTTTCTGCCATCGTAGATGAATTTTGTGAATTCTGGAACTCCATTTGAACGGAACCATGCAGCGTGTGGTGTTTAAGATCACGTTTCTCTCTTCACTCAGCGTAATAGTTTTTAGGTTTGCCCATGCTGCATTTCAGTTCACTCCTTTTTGTGGTAGAGTATATATGTATAAATATGCCACATTTTTTAAGCCATTCTTCTGTTGATGTACATCTGTGTTGCATCCAATTTGCAGAATTTCTGAATAAAGCTGCCATGGACATTCTTCCACTACCGTGTAAGATACATATGTTTAAGTTCTCTTGAGTAAATATCTACATATATATTCAACTTTATACGAAAGTGCCAAACGATTTTCCAAAGTATCTATGCTGTTTTATACTGCAACGAGCATCAAAGTAGGTTATCTTTTTCTTATTAAGTGTGAGAGTCTTAAAATAACAAATCAAAACATCCAATTTTAAAAGAGCATATGATCTAAACAGACATTTTAATCCCAAGTATACATCTAGTAGATAAACATGAAAGATTCTCAATATAATTAGTCAGTCAGAAATGCAAGTTAAAACCACAGTAAGATGCCATGTAAGCGTTATTAGAATGACTGTATTTTTTTAAAAACACTGACAATACAAAGTACTAGTGAGTGTGCAGAGAAATGTGAACTCTTGCGTATTTCAGATAGTAGTGTTGAATTGTCATAATCACTTTTCTGATTAAGAAAAACATGCACTTACAATATGACCCAACAGTCCCACTCCTGGCTATTTACCTAAGTGAAATCTAAACCTGCGTTCACACAGAAACCTCTGTACAACTGTCTATGGCAGATGGGCTGATAATCAACCAGGATCAACAAAAATCTTGAAAGAACTGAACATGCCCCATCCGGGGGATGGATGAGCAAGTGATGACACATCTATACAAGGACAGGGTACTAAGCAATAGACGGAATGGACTATTGATATATTCAATGACATGGACGATTGAGTGAATCTCAGATGCCAGATTTGTTACATGCAAAAGAAGCCAGACTCAAAAGACGGCATACTATATAGGACTCCATTTATAGGTCATGCTGGAAAAGGCAACCCTGTACATGGAGAATAGATCAGTGGTTACCAGGGTTTGAAATTGGATAAAATAATTTACTGGGGGAAGGAGGGTCGTGGCATTCTTCACTATGGTTTGTATTTTCAACGAATGTTGAATTTTGTCAGATCATGGTTTTCTACTTTATTTTCAATATGGCGAATACCATAGATTTTCAAATGTTGAAACTGCCTTGGATCTCCAGCAAAAAAAAATCCTATTTTGTCTTAATGTGTTAACTTTTTTATGTGTTGCAGAATTCTATTTGCTCATGTTTTACTGGAGATTTCTACATCTGTATTCATGAGAGATCTGCATTTTTCCCCTTGTAAATATTTTTGCCTGGTTATGGTATCAGGCTAATGCTGACTCAGATAATCAGTTGGGAATTGTTCCTTCTCCTTCTAGTTGTTGGAGGATAGTGTGTAGTACTAGTATTATTTATTTCTTAAAGGTTTCTGGAGAATCGACCAATGAAACTGTCTGGATATGAAGTTTTCTCTGTTGGAAAGTTGTCAACCATTTATGTGACAGACACGGGACTATTCATGTGCTTTGTACATGTCATTTCCAGTTGTCCTTCAGAGTTGTGAAGAGTGAGAAAGAGGCAGCTTGGGTATAGACAGGTGTCCTTCAGTGCTGTGAAAGGTAAGAAAGAGGTAGCTTGGGTGTAGACAGGTGGGGAAAAAGCAGCAAGATTGGATTCTTTCTAGAACTCATGGAAGGTGAATGTTTGCACAGCTTAGCACACACAAGGCTAAGCCCTCTGGGAAAGCTAAATAGAGAAAGCATCTGTCCCCACTGCTGGGGCCACAGAAAAAGGGAGCTGAGTGGGGCTGGCTGCAGGGCTGATCTGGCCACAGAGGAGCAGAATGCCAGTGTTTAATCTAGAGTGTAAAAGAAGAGCGTGGGGCCACACACAGCAGCCGGGCCAGGCGTCCCTCCCGTTGGGCTGGGTAACTTGTACTTCTCATTGCTGGGAAGCACCCAGACCCCAGAACAATGACTCAGGACTGAGGCTCCCTGTTGAAAGAGGAGGCAGGTGGGGCGCACATGTTAAGGACTCATACACTGCACTCGGATTTCCCAAACCCTGGCCTCTCGTCTTGCCTCCCTTAATAAGATGAAATACTTGTAAGTAATACTAAGACCATTGCAAGTATTGTTTTTACCCCACTTACATAGCAAAAGAAGCCAGTTGGTACCATTATACCCATTTCACAGACAGGAATCTAATAGAGAGTTTAAGGTAGCAAGTGACAGCACTGGCATTCAAACCTGGCCACTCTTCCTGTTCTGCCCTTCTCACCTCCTGAGAATTTGATCTAAGGCACCAGCACCAATGGCCTCTTCTAGAGTAACACAGATTTACTGGCCAGGTGTGGGGAGGACTCGGGGTATGGTCTGTGCACCCGAGAGAGAGCGGGTTCTTACCAAAGCCCTTCCGTGCCTTGAGGGCAGACTCACTCATTTTTGCCAACACTCATTCTCCTGGCCAAGTCAACCCAAAGCTACAACAGAAGACTTCTATTTTGTCAATAAACCTTTTCTTTGTTTTTAGCAGAACCCTTTTGCTGTGGTTTTATGTAGCAAGCCTTCGTATTATCGTTGGTAACTCCCTGTCTTTCCTCAGTGCTCTTTAATTTCATGCCCAAAGTGCTGCGGAGGTGCAAGTCTGATGGGGAAGGCATCTCCTCGCTTTCCTTACTTCCATTTCATATAAAGAAACAGCAGCACAGGAAGGCAACCCTTTCCCTCCCAACCCGCCCCTCCCACACTCACAGTCCCTGAGAAATTTGAGATAACAGCTGCGTTTCCCACGCCAAGAGTGTGACTTCCCTGTCTGTGGAGGGGATGCCCCCAGGAATGCCTGCAGCAAGATACGCATGGTGGGACCCTAGGGGCGGACACTGGCACCGTGACCCGGGAGCACGGTGGAGCAAGGAAGACAGGCAGGCAGTACTGGGCCGGGGGAGACTTCTCTGCCTTCTGGGCCCCTGTATTCCTTGGGGCAGGAGGTGGGGTGGGCAGGGTTGTCCTCAAGGTCTTTTGCCAAAATGAAGGACTCAGTCCAGGATGCCTACATGCCTATAGAGGGAGGCCAGAGGGACGGCCCTGCAGTGGGACCCGGGGAGCTATCCTGGCCCTAAGACAGTGGTTCTCAACCTTCCTAAAGCCGCGGCGCTTTAATATAGTTCCTGTGGGTCGTGACAGAGGCCACTGCTCTGGTCGTGTTGAGAACCACTGCCCTAAGAGAAGCTGCTTGTGTTGCAGGGCAGCTGCTTCACCCTGAAACAAACTCCTGGCCTTCCCTGGGCTCCGCATCCCCTGCTCCTCCTCCTGTGTCAGGATAAGGACCCAAACAAGTGACACGGACTTGATGAAGAGACCTATCTGGACACAGACACACACAGAGGGGAGAGCCATGTGGAGACAGAGGCAGAGGCTGGAGTGATGCTGCCACAAGCCAAGGGCTGCCGAGGACGGCCAGTGCCCAGCAGGAGCTGGCAGGGCAGGGATTCTCCCTGAGAGCCTCTGGGGGGAGCCTCTTGCCAACATCTTTTTTTTTTTTGCAGTTTTTGGCCAGGGCTGGGTTTTGAACCCACCACCTCCAGCATAGGGGGCCGGTGCCTTACTCCTTTGAGCCACAGGCACCACCCTCTTGGCAACAGCGTGAATCTGCATTTCTAGCCTCCAGAACTGTGAGAGAATAGTTTTCTGATGTTTCAAGCCTCTCAATTTGGTGGTAATTTGTTATAGCCACCCCAGGAAATGAACATGCCACTTTACAGAGGAATAAATGGCACAGAGGGGTTAAGACACCTTTTCCACAGCCACACAGCCAGCAAGTGGCAGAGTGGCACGTGGACTGTGGCAGGAGGCAGCAGTGGGGACTCGGGGTGTGCAGCCCCCTAGAGGAGCGCAACCTCGTGATTCAGCCCCGAGTACCGCTGAGCAGCGGGCACAGTCCCACCGGCACCACTCTGCACAGCGTGGCTTTGCTTCGGGGCGGGGCTTCCTACCTTCACCTCCAAGAGGCCACTCCCCGCTCCTGGGCCCAAGTTCCACCCTCTAGCCTGGCCTGGTCCCCCTTTACTGCTCGTGTGCCCTTCCCTGGAGGTGGGGGCCCCCAAGCATTAGTGAGGATTTGGCACCTGCTGGTTTGGGCCCTGCCAAATCTGCCTGTACTCCTAGCACTTTTACAACTTTCCTAAGCCCCAAACGCTTTCATGATCAGCCTAATATTTTTTGTAGTTTCTCATTCTAAAAGTAATAAACATTTGTCAACATTTGGGAATATAGGAATGTGGAGGGCTGAGCCTACAATAGCACCCCCCCCCCCAAAGCAATGGTGCATAAAAGAAGTATTTTAAATATTTCCTTTTACCCGTCTGTCTCCCTCAGCTGGGACCCTACCGCCAATTGCTCTTTTACTTAACACTTTCCCATCCGTGTCAGCATCTTCAGGCCAGCGCTTCAGTCCCTGCCTGGGGCTGCATGTAACGGGTGTAGCACAATCTTTCTGACCATTCTCGGAATGCTGGTTGGTTGGAGGAGCTGAGAATTTTCACAATTATAAATAATGTAATAGGCATCACATCTTTCATATTTTAGGTTCTTTTCATAAAAGAAAGAATCTCAAAGGGGGAGTTGCTGAGTGTGGGTGGATGTCAGGAAGGTCTTGCTGTGTGCCCCTCCCTCGTGGCTGTACCAGTGAGTGTGCCCCCAGCGTCCCTTCCCGCCACCCTCAGTGCAACGTCCCCTTTTCTTCTTAGGGCTCCCAGATTTGACAGACAGGAACTTGGCTCCTTGCTGTCGTTTGCATTTCCTTGAGCACTAATGAGGCTGAACACTTCAAACACACCAGTCACTTGCATTTCCTTGTTTGTGGGTTTTCCTGCGCCCACATCTCTGTCACCGCCTCCTGCTTCCTTATTAGTTTATCAGAACACTGTCCGTGGGCTATTAGCCCTTATCCGTTGTTGCCCATGTTGTTTGGCTTTTAAAATTTAAATAATCTTTGTGTTATTCCAGAAGCTCTGCATGCACCTTGCAGAAAATGGAAAATACAGTCAAACAAAAATAAAAGGAAAAATTGTCACATTCCTGACACCCAGCAATTTCCACTTTTAACACCTCAGTAGAGGTCATTCCTTCTTTTCCTTCACCCGAATGAGATCATTCTGCGTGTAATGTTTTATAATCTGATTTTTATAGGTGAACAATCCCCACTTTGCTGTCAGCATGCAACATTTTGATGCTATCTGAGACCCAGAGCACATTCTAACTTTCCAGTTGACCCGACAACGTCCTTTGGAGCTGGTTTGCCTGACGTAGCATCTGATGCAGGAACCCTCAGATCATGCCTCCCTGTACCTAGATCCCGTGTAACTCAGCCAAGTCCCACCGAAGTGACACGGTCTTGATGAAGAGACCAGGCCACTCTGCAGACAAACCCGCAGCTCCATCTGTCTGGCCGCTTCCTCACTCTGTCAGGAACTTACGCCCCTCTGCCCTGGATTTTCTCTAACTGGATTTTTTTTTCCCATAACCAACATGTATGCCCTGATTTCTCCTCTGACTTTGTTCCCTATTTCTAGGCTTGGGGGCCTCCCCCAGTGAACTGTGACAGCTTCTCTGCGTTTTCTGGCTCCTTCCTAGGTGGGTTGGGTGCTGCCGTCCAGCCTCTGCTGGACCTTGGAAGGGACTCTGCATTACTGCAACACCCGCGCCTCCTGCACAGCCCATGACACTTGCCTCCTGGAACTCAATGAGCCCCCTGGAGAGACGCTGAGCTGTGTCTGGGAGGCACACCGGTCTCTGGCAAAAAAAAAAAAAATCTTCCACAGAGAATCTGAAGCTGAGTGACATTTTACACATTTCTCTACTTTTAGGGAATACTCTGCCTCAGCCACATGCCTCAAAATCAAAAATATTCTAGTCCCTGAGTGTTCAATCTGCTTTTGCTGCAGGGACCCTTCCACAAGGCCAGTGGGGGTCTCTTCCCCGAGACGGAGTGTTCCCAGGAACAGAAGAGAAGGTGGCAGAGGAGGAGAGGGAAAGTGGGAGAAGAAGAGGGATAACGAGTAGCACCCTCTGTGCACCCTACAGAGGCGGCAGCAGGGTCCCAGCCTGGAGCCACAGCAGCTGGGTCAGGGCCCTCGAGCCGCTGGGTACATTGCTCATCACTCCGGATTCCAGTTCCCATCATTCACTTGTACAACTGTCCCATTGTAATCACCGCGTCACAGGAAAACACGACCGTAGGAAGAATCCAGAAACGCCGGCGCAGAGGTGCTGAGGCATTAAGCTCGGAGACTGCGGTGGCTGTGTCTGTGCTGAGGTTTCTAGAACCTCCAGCATCAGTGGATGAGATGGTGATGCACGAAGGTGAAGTCTCCAGGTCACTTCAAGTGGCCAGGCCCCAAGGAGCAGGGCCTTTCAGTACAGAGGCCACGAAGAGATGCTCGCCATGTGGCCCCGACGCTGTCTCATCTCTGCTTCTGCCCCCTCCCTCCCTGGAGGCCCAGGCATCTCTGCCCCTCTGCCACCACCCTGCCCATCCAGAATATCCCACACCTCGTGGCCCCCGGACACAAGTTGTTCACAAAGAAGTATGTGACATTCCCAGCCACCGAGGGCCAGTGTCTGAAGCCGTCTTCAGCGGGGAATCTTCTGGACAGCTCTGTTCCTTCCTCTTGGTCTCTTTCCTTTCACTCTTCCCTTCCCCTGAGAGAAACTTTGACCTTGTGGCTGCATGAACAGTACAAATAAAATCAACCAAAGTGGCCTGATTCTGTGCATCCCTGACCGTCCTGGACACTGGAGTGTGGCCTAGTGTCTAAGTGTCAGTGGTCTCGAGTGCCTGATATATCCCCAGTGTCTGAGAGCGCCCAGTGGGGGCAGAGTGGGACTCTGGCCTGTGTGTGTGTGTTCAGTCATCCTGCGTGTCCACACTGACAGTCAGGCTGGCAGCATGTCTGGGGGTGTACAGCAGATGGCAGACGCAGTCTTATTCTCTTGGAGATCACGGCCTGGGCACGAGAGGGGCAGGTAAGCAAAGAACCCGCAGCTCCCAGGAGGCTCTCCTGGGTGGAGTGAGGGGTCAGTGGGGCCTGAGACCCGAGTGGGAGTGGACCTCCTGGGCAGCGGCAGAGAGAACACCTGAGGACAATCATGAGCAGAGGCATGGGAAGAACGCACACCTGCTTCCCAGAGGTCGAGGGTCCTGGAATACACTGGAGGGGCAGGTGGGCCACAGGCTTCCAGGCTCAGCTCTGCGCTAAAGTCAGTGGGAGCCAGGAGCCGTTTTAAGCAGGGAGTGGCGTAGGCAGAGCTGCGTGCCTGAGGTGACATGGGGAGGAAGGGCATGTGTGCAGAATTCCATGTGGTGATGACAACTGCTCCCTCTGGGGAAAATCCTGATGGAGGATTCAGGGCACCCATGTTCTGTGACCTTTGGCACATCCTTTCATCATGTCCTGCCTCATTTTCTTTACCTGTAAAAAGGGTATAACGCAGAAAGCTTTACATCTCTCTGCACAATGATGAATGTCTAGGGACGGTCATTGTGACATTATTCAAATTACAAAAAAATGGAAACAACCTAAACGTCCCTCATGGGGATCTGGAAAGCTAGAGATCAGGCATACAACAGATCCCTCCAAAGACCTTAAAAAACCAGGCAGCTGATTTGAAAGGTTCCGCAAGACATATTGTTGAGATCAGTTTCAGAATGGTGGATACTGCATGGTGGCATTCGTGCTGAAATATATATTCACCTAAATTTGCATGGCAGTGCTTAGCAAAAGGGCTGCCTGCACAGTGGCTACTGGGGCGGGAGGAGGCATGGAGTGGAAGTGTGTGCCCCTGTGCAAATTTATATATCCTTTGCTTCTCTTACAACAAGATACTTCGATGTCACCTCTGTGAAAGACACATACATGAGACAGGGAGGCATAAATTCAGCAGGGAGGTCGTAGCTTTCAGCTCTGAGGCAGTGGCTGCAGGTGGTGTGTATGACTGGTATGATGGGGGATCACCACCAGGGGGCAGCAGGGGATACCAACACCTGACTCAGACTTCAGCACTAGCACTTTGGGACCCAGCTCTGTCATCTGTGTCAAGTGATCTACGATCCCTGCGGCTCAGTTGCACATTAATAATAAACCACATGCCCCTGGTTTGAGAAAGCGTTCAAAGAGGAAATGTGTATGCAAATGAACACAGAAGAGTTTCTTGTTAAGTCTCCATAAAGCAGGAGAACTTCAACACATGCAGAGTGAGACAAGCAGGGTACATTCATGGAAAGAGGTAATGGAAGTGAGGGGAGGAGCCATTCACTGTCACTCCGCATCTCACTTATTGTCACAATCTCATCATTAGCCATTACTATCTCCATCTTATACATGAAAACCAAGATTTGGTTGCAGCTGATCATGTGTGAACATGGCCCCAGCATTGGCTTGTGAGACCTTTCTTCTCCAGGGGTCCACGGGAGGTGCCCAAACCGTGTTTTGTGGCTTGTGGCTAATGATGGCTGGATGCCAAGAACCTGGGTGTTCGCCTCCGCAGTGGGCATTTGGCAGAAGGAGTGTCCCCATCTCTCCAGCATGCCAGCCCACTGAAGAGCTAAGGCCTAAGCCAGATGCTGGGGCAGAGACCCTCCCACTGCTCTGCCCTCCACTCCCTGCCACCGGGTTGAAAACTCACCCCTGAGCTTCCTACCCCTCAGTGTCTGCAGTCAGCACCATTTTCTGGACCCCTACATGTACTTGATACAAGAGGATTTGAACAGCCTGGATCCCTACTCAAGGGGGATTTGCACTTAGCAAAGAGGATTTGTTGTCACACAGGAAGGCCCTGGGCCAAGAGTGGGTATCTGAAGTGGAATGAGGATGGACAATCTTGAAAATACTCTGGCACCTCCATCTTTTAGGCTATTTAGGAGAGGGAGGGATTTCTCAGTTCTTATTTCTCCAGAATGTCCCTGAGTACCCCAGTGTTCAGTTGATTGAATAGATGTCTGTCCCTTCCACCCCTAGGAACAAAAGAAGTTGTGGAGAAGCAGCAGGCTACAGGCCGTGGAGACGGGCCAGCTCCTGGCTGCTCTTGGAAATAATTCAGCCACTGGGCCATGGGCTGCACCTTCCAAAGGCTCTTTGCATGTGTCATTTTCTTCTTTTTACCTGAAAATCACTGGAAATCCCTGGGCAGGAGAGCAAAAAGGCCGAGAGCTGCCTCCAGGGTCTATTAAAGGAGAGCTAATGGGAGCAGAAGGAATGGGTGACATTTTAACATTTGAACTTTCTCTTCAAATACTATTTCTGGCCTTTAGAGCCTGACCTGTTCCCACCTGCGGCACCTCCCGCTGGCCTGTCATAGTCCAAATGCTTCATTCACTCCCCAGGGCCCTGTAACCATCACGCCCCACCTCACCATCAGCACACATACCTGTTTCCTTCTCCATGGCTTGTCTGTTTTCATCGCCTCTCTGCTAAAACCCTGGCTTTGTAGAGTCTTAGTTTGTGTTTCTCTATTCAAGCTTGAGATTTCTTTACCATAATTGTTCATACATACATGCATGAGAACCAGACACATGTGCATACACACAAGGTTTCTAGAATGACCATTCCTGTTCCTACTCCAGATTTTCTATGTCAGCACATGTATTTACAATCACATCTGAGCCAAGCAAACACCAAAGGTCGTCGGTGTGCCCTGCATAGGTTTTGAGCGTAGACAACAAGCAGGCGATTATGGGGCACTGGTGAAGGTTTTTAACTGAGAGCTGGACTTTTCAGCCCTCATGGGAGAGGAGGTTGCCAGCAAACCACGTTCATTCTATGGAGTCATCTCTACATGCACCAATTTGCAACTACAATTGTAAACAAACCATGAAAAATGTTTTGTTTCCAATTCAAGTAATAATTAGGTTAGGCACCTATTTAATTAGGACTTAAATAATTCCCCAACACTAGCTTCAATGCCACAAAGTAGCTTTTTAGTGGTATTTTGGGACAAGATACCTCATTAAAATTGGCATTTGCAGACTATTCCTAGCTAGTTGTAGTCCACACAGGATCTGAATAGCCAGCTCTAGTGAACGACACATTGGCAGAATTAATGCCACTGGATACACGTCTTTATTTTTTTTCAAACTATCTTGGCACACATTTCTTCTTTACTTTCAACAGCTTTACTGAGATGCAATTCACATATAATACATTTGCCCATTTAAAATCAGCATAACTATTCAATGTTTTTTAGTATATTCAGGGTTGTAAAACTATTACCACATTTAACTGTAGAAGATTTTTTTCACCCCACTACCAGTATAGTTAAGAAACCTCATTCCCATATTCCCATCCCCAACTCCAAACCAGGTCAACTCCCCCAGCCTACGTTATCACTAATTTTCCTTCTATCCCTCTGGAAATGTCTAGTCTGGACATTCATACACAGTTGACCCTTGATCAACCTGGTTCAAAACGTGTGGGTCCATTATAACCAGATTTTTAAAATAAAAGTTACGCCAAATGTGGCTTCCTCTCTCCCCCAACCTCCTTCACCTCTCCTGCCTCTGCCACCCCTGAGAGAGCAAAACACCCCTTCTCTTTCTCTTCCTTCTGCTCAACATGAAGACAGGAGGATGAAGACCTTCCCATTAATCCATTCCACCCAATAAACCACATACTTCTTTCTTTCTTAGGATCTTCTTAATAACATCTTCTTTTCTCTATCTTACTTTTTGGTTAAAATATAATATACAATACATATATCATGCGGGTAAATGTTAATCAACTGCTAAAACTTCTGGTCAACTGTAGGCTATTGGTAGTCAAATTTGGGGGAAATCAAAAGTTACACACAAATTTTTGACTGCATGGGGGGGATCAGCACCCATACCCTTAGTTGTTGAAGGGTCAGCTGCAAACAAAATCAGATGATATTTTATCTTTTGTGACTAATTTCTCTCACTTATCTCAGTGCTTTTGAGGCTCATTCACTTTGCAGCATGCATGGGTACTTCCATTCCTTTTCATTGTCAAATAATATTCCACCATGTGAATAGATCGTATTTTGTTTATTCATTCATCAGCTGATGACATTTCTGTTCTCTGGCTGTCAGGAACAGTGCTGCTGTGAATGGGTATGTGCTTTTGATTGTATTGGTTACTCACCTGAGAGTGGAATTGCTGGGCGATACGGTAACTCTGTGTTTAATGCTTTCATAAAGTACTAAACAGCTTTCCAAAAGCACCATTTTAAATTCCTAATAGCCAAGTACAGGGGTTCTATTTCTCCATATTTTTGCCCCCACTTTTTGTTATCTGACTTTTTGGTTATAGTCAGTGTGTTTGAAATGGTACCTTATTACGGTTTTGATCTGTGTTTCTTGGATGATGAGCATCGTTTTATTGCTTGTTGGCCATTTATAGAGTCTTTGGAGAAGGGTCTGTTCAAATTCTTTGCCTTTTTAAAATATTGTGTTATTTGGATTTTTATTAGTGAATTGTAAATGTTCTTTATATATTCTGGCTACAAGTGCTTTATCAAATATATGATTTGCAAATATTTTCTTCTCTTGTGTAGGGGCATGCCTTTTATTAAAGTAAAAATTTAGGTAAAATAGATAATCTAGGTGGATAATGGAATCTATCACAAAGGCCTACCAGAGCCTGCAGCAGAGTTTGTGGTAAACTTTGTCCCCTGCTCCTTCTAGAGAAGTGCTGGTTTTCCGATAATATCTGAGAGTTATGGGGCCTTTTCGACATTGCCAATTCCATGGTTTGGGTCTTCCATGTATTCACCTGCATGAGCATGGCAGAAACACACCGAGTGATGTCTCTCCTCCCACTCTTTATAAGGAAGGGGCTTACTGGTGGATCAAGGCCACCATTTCCTCCTTTACTTCAGAAGGTTTGCCCTGACACACCCAGTGGCTCAATGGCCCTTGCATTCTACATTTCCGGAGAGAACTTTCCACAGAGATCCATTTTGCCCAGCGTTGGAAAGCATCTGATTCAGGAGCTCTATTTAAGCAAGGTCAGTAGCAAAACCTGATGGAAGGCCAGAGATCAGGGAAATACAGAGAAAATCTCCTAATAGTTAGCAATGGACCATGAGGTATGCCCAGCAATGTGAAGGTATGGATTTGATGGACTATATGGTGAACCTAATTAAGTGTGAAGAAATAGGCTGTTAAGGAAGCTGAACACTTCTCTCACTAGGGGCCAAAAAAATCCCTGAGTTTCGTGTGGGCCCAATCTCTTCCAAACAAATGGGCACTTGGCATTCACTTCTGTAGGAGCCTGTCAGGAGCAATGAGGGATGTATCATCTTCAGGGATTCTGAAGACGTCACTTGCTCCTTCTCTACTGACAGGCAAAGCCCCACTGAATGCTCAAAACATGGTGACAGAGCCCCATGCATGGACACTAGCCCCTATCCTGGCTGGTAACAGTGTCCTAAGGTGGCCTTCTTGAATAGTAAGTGGACAGCCAGAGCACCTGGGAAGCTGATTACGGTGTCCCAGCACCTGGCCTGATTGAAGGTGAAGACTTCCACATGGATGCTCCTCACAGCACCAGAGGAGGCCCAGGGCTTTCAGTCTGAGAAGGTACAAAATAAACCAGGGGAGATGTCTGATTTGTAGGCAGAGATGATGAGGAAGCTGCTTCAAACACCCTTCCTATTCCATTTTTCTGCGGCCAACTAAACCACTGGATTCTATTCTTTCCCCTGTGCAGGCAAACACTTCTTTTTTTCTGATTTTTAATCATTATCTATTTTTAATGCTAGGGAAAAATACTGATTTTGTGCACTGTTTGGCCTCCTCAAATGTTTGATTTGTGCCCAATATTGCCATTGCACTTGGGACCGAAAACATTTGGTTAGACCTGCAAAAATTTAGCCTGTTCTATTTTCAAGTACTTAGGCAAATTCTCAAAGTGCAGACAATTGACAGACTGCTTCCATTTTCATTAGGCTGTTTGTTTTTGTTATTAGAGGAAAGAGGCCCAGAGCATGTGGGTTGAAGTTTCTGCAGAGCCGGTACCAGCCCAAAGGCTCTCATGGAGACCTTTCTGCTCTGTTTATCTCCTTTGAGTGTGTACCATCTTTAAATGGATTTTTCATAACATAAAAGGAAAAATAAATTTTTCATGAGCTAGAAGGACACTCATTTTGGTAGGATTTTTAAAGGAATTTTTAGGTCTATATGTGAATAACAATAATGTAGTCTGTACAGGACCATATTGATAAACTCACTGTAGCTGTAGAGGGAGCTGTCCCGGGGTAATATATGTCCTTAACAGAATGTTTCAGTCTCCAGAGGGATCTGATGCAGGTCTGAATGGTGGAGAGTTTAGGCATGACAACCCATACTTCCATAATCTTTATTAGAGAATCTACTCTATATTAGGCACCATGTCTGGGGTTAGAGACATCATTTAGGGTAAGGTGCCACTCCTGATTTCAAGAGCCTTGTGATAAAGATGTGGGACATTTACTTGGGCCACTGTAGTCTGGGAAGGGAGGTATCATTGCATTATTATAGGTATAACATGTTATAAGAGCCCCAAACTGAGGATTAAGACACAACTTCATGGAAAAGGTGGTGTTCCTATAGGCCTGGAAGGAGGCACAGGAATTCAGTGGCAGTAAGTGAGGACCAGACCAAGTGCTCTGTGTAAGGAAGCACGTAAGTACCAAGTTCTGGGTGTGCTGGGGAAAGGGATTAACTCCAAGATTACCTTGATAATTGAATCAGGAAATTACTAGATTAGTAACAAGGAAATTGAGGTGCCAAGGGAACCAACCGTTGGAGGCTGAGAAGTTGGGAATGTAGGACAGTAAGTGGCCCAGTCTGATGGGAGCAAGCACCCTAGGAAAGGAATAATGGAAGGAAGAGAGGGCGAGGGTAGGCTAGGGAGCTAGAACAGGGGCCAAGCGTGGCCAGTGCACAGAGGTGCCATGGCAGCCCCATGCCGCCACGTTCATCATGTGGCTTACACAGGGCTGAGGGTGAGGACAAATGTCAAGAGACCCTCAGTGCTTTTGGAAATTAGGGGATAGCTGTTTGTGCTTTGACTCTCCATATGTGGACTAAAGAGCCAGCAGGAGATTTTTGAGAATTGTCTGAGCAAGTCATGACGTTTCCGCTCTACGCTCAGATATACTGTGGGGCCCAGAAGAGGGGGAGCCCCAGGAGAGCCCACCTCGCCCACAGCAAAGAGAGGTCTTGATCCTGGTTTCCAGGAGCTTTGCACTCCCATGGCCCACAGCCTCTTCCACATGTGTAGGGAGGCATCTCCTGACTCACCTGGGAGAGCAGCCCTGACCCCCAAGGAACTGGGGGCGTCCAGGCTCCCCAGGTCCCTGTGGATCCTCCTTCCTCATTTTAGAAAAGGATGACTCATAGGAGATGTTAACAGAGGCAAGAATCTGTCAAAAGTGGCTCAGAGGGAGCAGTCACTCTCCTCAGCAGGCCAGCTCCCCTGCCCAGGCCTCCTCCTGGGGAGTAATTGTGGATCTCAGCTTTAGGAAGATGAGTCACCAAGGCCTTGGTTGTCCCCTGGAAGCTTTTCATGCGCAGTCACATCACACAGGGCAAACTGGATTTGGACACTCAACTCTGCTCCATGGCTATGAGTTCAAGCCTTTGGCACCTGAGCTCATTAAAGGCAGGGGCTTTTACTCTGGATGTTAGACTTTAGTGAAATTTTAGAATTCACCCAGTTCAGTGTCACCGAGAGGAAAAACTCCTCTCAACTCTTCCTGAAATTGCTGGTCATCATTTTTGATCAAACACTTCCAGCTATGAGTAACCTGCTCAGTGAATCACCCACATGGGGCCCACGTGATGCCAAGTCAACCCACAGTTCAAGCTCCTGCATTTCCAAAGCTGGTGGTCCATCTAAGAAAATGTCTGTAATTTTGACTTTTTAAGTTAATATTGTTTGGGGTCTGGCTTGGCGCCTGTGGCTCAACAGGCTAAGGCGCCAGCCACATACACCTGAGCTGGTGGGTTCGAACTCAGCCCGGGCCCGCCAAACAACAATGATGGCTGCAACCAAAACATGGCCGGGGGTTGTGGTGGGCGCCTGTAGTCCCAGCTACTTGGGAGGCGGAGGCAGGAGACTCACTTGAGCCCAGGAATTGGAGGTTGTTGTGAGCTGTGATGCCATGGCACTCTATCCAGGGTGACAGCTTGAGGCTCTGTCTCAAAAATATATATATATATTGTTTGGGGTCAAAGTGACCCAGCCTGTAGCCAAAGAGGCTAAAAGAGGCAGAGAGCTGAGTAATCCTCCAGTGTGGCTCTTCATGGCTGCAGCTGACCAGGTCCTTCCTGGTCTCTGCTGCTCCTGGCCAGTGCCCATCCTACCATGGCACTGAGTCCTTCTCTATAACCCTAAATCTCTCCCGTCCCTTCTCCACGTCTCCCCATTGCCCACACTGTGGAGTCCAGACCCCTTAGCATCATACTTGTGGCTCAACCCAACTGCCCCCAAGCCCAGCCTCATCTCCCCACCCAGTCCTACCTGAAACTAAGCCAGGCACCAGTGTCATATGCCCATGAAGTCACTTGCTTAGTAACTAGTACCCTCTCATCTCTGCAACCCAAGTCTTGTCCTTCCTTTCTCCAGACCCAAGTCCAATGTTACTTTCATCTTAAAGCTTGCCTTAGGCCCTCAGACCAGCAGGTCTGGACTGCCCTCCCTGGGCCTGCTCTGGGCCACACCACACTGAGGACTGTGCTCTGGGTGGCCTTACTCCTGCACCTGAGATGTCTGTGGACCTGTCTGTGTCCTCCGCTGAACTGTGCTTCTCGGGGTTTAAGTTATGCTGTGTTCATTTTTATGTCCTCAGTGCCTGACACAGAGCAGATGGCTGATGCACATGCATTGAATCCATGAATGAATGAGTGAATGAATGATGTCAGTGCGTGTGTGTCTACATGGAATCCCCCAGCGGAGGCTGGTGAGTGCCCCTCAGTACCACGCTTGGTACCAACAACCATGGCAGGCACTGCTTGGTTCCACTACACAGTACCAGTAACAAGATACAGCCTCTTCCCTCATAGAGTCTAGTTGAGCAAAAGTACAAACATATGGAGAGTGATGGTCTTGACCAAGTCTAGCCTCTGCTCTGTACATACTTTGAAATTAAGTCGATCTAGAGGAGCTCGGCAAACACTCAGAACTCAACGCAGCCCATTGGCCTAGCAGGTACTAACACCTCCTGTGAGGATCTGTGATAATGGTAAGGACCACCTAGGCCCACTGTCACCAGGCACCGTCTCCTTTTTTTCTTGTTTCTTTCTTCCTTTCTTTCTTTCTTTCTTTTTTTTTTTTTTTTTGTTCTCATTTGGGTCACAAATAACAGTATTATTATTTTTACTTTGCAAAGAAGACAGGAATAACTATGGTGAGGGCCACCTGTGTCACATGGAAGAATGTCCCTTACCTCAAGACATCCCTACTAGTTCCCTGAGTACCTGCTATGTGTCAGGCATTGTCATAGGTGTCCCAGACAGAGACGCACACAGGACCTGGCCCCTGTCCTGGAGAGAGACCTAGATATATTTGACAGATGGGAGGGCAGCACCTTAATGCCGTCTGCTCCTCCCTGAATGCTGAGGTCGGCATCACGTCTCACACGTTATTCTTCACATGAATAATAAACCCCTCCCCTTATATGGGGATGCAGTTGGACAGTAACACGCAGTCCCTATCACTTCTCCTCGGTCTCACCTGTTCTGTAAGCCCTCAATGTGCTGTGAGAGGACAGGCTGGGTCTTGCACGTCCTTGCGCTTATGACTGGATTTATACAACACCCATTTTGTGGTAATGTAGCTGCAACCACTGTGGTGGAAAGGACTTGCATTCCAGTCCACTCACGGTGTGACTTTGGCCAAGCCATGCCAACTCTCTGGACCTCAGTGTGCTCATCTGTGAAATGGAGACAATTGTCTTCTCTCAAAGAGGAAGGACACAGAGAAAGCCCAGGGTCAAAAGCAAAGTGTCTCCGTTTCCTGGTGCTTCCCTTTCCAAAGTAAGGTTGCAGGAAGGGGCTTTGGGGCAGGGATTACCCTCGAGCTGTGCCCTCCTCCCTTTCCACCCTCCCCACAGCCTCCAACCACCACCTCCTCCTTGTTGAAGGGATTCTGTCATGTTCTAGGGGGGCTGGTGTCCAACCCAGGGGGGTATTGTTGTGATGAGGGTGGCCCGCAAGCTTGACACCTACAGATCAGGGAAGATGCTGTTGAATGTCCTCATGTTTGGGAAATGCTAGGACTGAGCTGCTGCCTCCAACGTTGCTCACAGCTCTGAGGAATTTAACATGTCCCCAAGGGTTACACGTCTACTTTTGGAAATTCTGGTTGATTTGGAGGTGTGAGCACCCAACTCCCTGAAACCCCAGTTACATATCAACTGTGGGCAACCAGCTAAGATGGCTCTCTGGTGAGAGGCGCCAAGCCAGCTCATGGGTCCTACAATGTAACAGGCAGGTGGGTGTTAGTGGGAGAGGACCCAAATGTCCTCATGGCTAAACCTGGGAAAACTGAGTCAAGCCTTGTTGGTCAATACCCCACTGAGTTTCTAACGTCCTAGAAACCACGGGCTCTGAGATAGCACAGGACAGCTTCTGCTTCTGCTGGGACTTTCCTGTGTCACATTTTTCTAGATACTATCATCTCCTGAGGTGCCTCCACCAACCTGGCAGCCAGCACATTCCTAAGATCCCTGGGGGGAACCCTTGAAGCACCTGCTGCTTCATCAGCCCAGGTGTGACGTGCCTTCCCCAAGAACTCTCGGCTTGTTTGTTTGACCCCAGCCCCACGCCACCATTTGATAGCCAGGGACCCAGAGCTGCGGAACTGAAGAAAGACCAGCTCACAGTCCCTGTCTCCTCCCATCTCGCTGCTGACTGTGAGACTCAGACACAGGTGAGAGGACAATGCGGTGCAGACTCACTACCCTTTCCCACCATGCCCTTTATGCTGTCCTCATGACAGCTGGCGGGTGGAGGTGCTGGCAGGTTCATGCCTCCAGGCCCCTCCACTGCCTCTCGGTGCCTGACACCCTGCTCTGCTTCCCCCACCTCTGCCACGTGACGCACTCCTCAGCTCAAGGGTGACCTATCTTTGAGTTCTTTGCTGAACACCCCAGCCCCAGGGTGGGAAAGAACTCGCCCCCTCTTCCTTACCCTCCAGAGACATCTGTCACACTGCTGGCTCTGCCCTGCTTACGGTAAAAATCTCCTCTACATCACAAGGCACAGAATAATCACAGAGCTCGGCCACCTTGCTGCCCACAGACCTGATGAGAGGAGGCCCCTCTCCTCTCCACGCCTTTGCTTCTCTACCTGCAGAGCTCTGTTGTTAATATTTTTTTCTGGTATAGATATATTTTTTCACGTCTTATTACTTTACTTTCCTTCTTTGTAACCTTATATTTTATTTCCCACTGAAGATTCCTAATAGTTAAAAGAAAATCTCATTCCATTCAGTCATAACACTCAGCTGATATGAAGGAAAAATCGTACATATGCTTTTTCAAGTTAGATTACAGAAGCAGTTTAGTTACACAATGCTTTCCTAAAGTAATTTTTTGATACCCATAAAAAGTAGCTTTATTAAAAAAATCAATCTCTTTAAAATTAAGGTGATTCTAAAATAGCATCCAGTAAGAGATGGAGAGGAAGATATGATAGCGATTAACTCGTAATTACTATGGACAAATAAACCATTCAATTACAGAACATTTAAATAGAAAATTCATAAACTATACATAAGTGCCCATAATTAAAGTACCTTTACTACTTTGCTAACTAATTTTGTAGAGATTAAAAAATCTAAAACAAGAAAACCAAAATATCAATTCTGTTTATGCTGCCACATATTATAATATAAATATTTGGAATTATGGAAACAGAATTAATGCATGGATTCAAATTTACTCAAGGTTTTTAAGGTTTAATTATTTAATAACTTTTATCAATAATTTTTTTAAAAGATGAAATGTGTATTTAACTTTTGTAATACAGATCAATGTGTTGACTCATCTCATTTTTTTAATAAAGACAAAACACTAGAGGAAAGAGTAAGTATTACATTTATACCAGCTACAAAATGAAGTTCAAATTTAGTCAATGTGCAACAATTCTTAAAAATATATGAATTTAAGACGCAGGAGGAAAATAGAATAAAAGAGCATGTACAGGAATGCTGTAGCATAGAAAATATAGTGCATTCTCCATCTGGTAAATGGAGATCTAAAACTAAATATTCTGATTTAAAAGGTAACTTCTAGATGTCTAAAATTTAAAATGTAAAAGTAACACAGATTTTTGCCTTCCTAATTAAAAAAAATAAAAATCTTGCTTTTGTATATCTTGGAAAAGCAGTAATGTCAGCTTATCATCACAAAAGCATAAGTTGAAACACACTGAAATACTGCTATATGCCAGCTAGATCAGCAGATCGGGAACTCTCCTACTCTGCTGGTGGGAGTGTAAAATGGTACATCCATACCTTAGAACGCAATTTAGCAGTTTCCTAAAACTGTTAAAAATATACTTATCATAGAACTCCATTGTTTCACTCCCAGGTATTCATCCCAAAGGAAATAAGAGGCTACATTTATACAGAGATTCTTACACAGTGCTCTTGGCAGCTGTATTCATAACATCCCCCTAAACAGAAGCAAATGTCCACCAAGAGGAGGACGGATAAGCCGGTTGTGGTCTGCTCACTCAACAGAATGTCACTGAGGAATAAGAAGGAATTAACTCCTGATACACAGCAGCCTCTCAAAGACAGTTTGCTGAGTAAAAGAAGACAAGCAGCACATACTGTGTGATTTCACTTAGATGAAACTCTAGAAAAAAACGGATGTAATCTATAATGACATAAATCAGATCAGTGGTTAGCTAGGCCTGGGGTTTGGAATGAGATTGACCGGGAAGGGCCACAGGAAACATTTTGAGAAAATAAAAATCTTCTATATATGGATTGAGATAGTGGATACAAGTGGGTAATTGAACTATGAACTTCAAATGAATGTGCTTGTATGTATGTTATACCTCAGACATTTGTCTCTTTTTAAAGCCTGTGGCTTTCATCTATATGCTGTTATTGCTTGCGTGACTGTCATCTAAAAACAAAGGATCATTAATAATAATTCCTACTAGGTGTGGAGTAGTTTTTAATTCTTATCAATTCCCTTCACACTGGATACTCATTGGATTCTTACAATCACTGGCCTTACCGTGGGTATGACTTACAGAGAAGGTGTTTAATACCCATCTTAAAGATGAGAAAATGGCAAAGGGCACAGTGTTTATTGGGAGCTAAGGTAGGGTGAGCATCTAAATCCTGAGCTCAGAGCTTCCAGTAAAAGGTTCCTGCCCCTCAGACCAGCCTGCACCTCAGCCTGTAATTGTCAGCATATTCTGGCCATTATTGAGCCACCTGCAGTGTAGACAGCTAGTCTGGGCTACTTTGCAATACCAGCTTGAGCAGACTAAGACAGATTCAGAGACCCACAGTCTTTTTGAGGAAAAATTGTGCTCTCTTCATGGCATCCTTAGGCAAAGAACAACCCTGGGCTGGTGACAAGGTAGGCCTGTCACCACTGCCCAGGTGCTGGCCAGCTGAGTGCAGCCTGACCCAGGAGTGACCCCCAGATGCCTAAACCAGCAAAGCCAGCTGAACTAGAAGCCTTCTGGGGAAGGATAACATGGTTGGTTCCTCATCTCCTCTGTCATTCCCTTCATGTCATCAGAAGTCCAAGTTCTGAAGCATCTTGCCCAGCACTCTCTGTCCCACCATGCTGAGCTTCTTGCCTCCCTGGTAGGGGCCATACATTTTTCCTTCTGTCTTTATCCATTTAGCATTGCTGTGGAAGGAACATCTAAAGCTGGGTGATTTATAAATAAAAGAGGTTTATTTGGCTCACAGTTCTGCAGACTGTAGAAGAAACACAGCACCAGCATCTGCATCATCAGGCTGCTTCCACTCATGGTGGAAGGGGAGTCAGCATGTGCAGAGATCACTTGGTGGGAGAGGAGGTGGGAGGGGGAGGAGGAGCCGGGATCTTTTTAACAACCAGTTCTGTAGGAATTAATACAGCAAGAACTCATTCATTACTGCAAGGATGGCATCAAGTCATTCATATGGGATCCACTCCTATGACCAGAACACCTCCCATTAAGCCCCCACTACAACACAGAATCAAATTTTAACATGAGGTTCGTGAGGACAAACATTCAAACCATAGCACCTTCCGACCTTTGCCTGGAATATTTTCCTTCTCCTCATCTCCTCAATAAATTTATCCTTGTCCTTTAAAACCAGTGTAAATGGTTCTCAGTGATGCTTAACATCATAAAATGAGAGAAAACCAAGATTCTGTACTTTCTGATTGATGGAAGAATACAATACTCCTAGTGAAGCGCTCTTGTCAAAAAAGCGAAGTCTGATGAAGGTTTTTGTTCTAACCATCAGTTTAACAGTAAAACAAGTTACTGAATCCATGGAGATTCAATTAGCAAACTCCAGATCATGGAAAACTTTATAGGATCAAGGGCATGGGTGGGTTCTTCATGGAAGAGCCAACACAAATCCTAATGTGGGAATCTTATTTAAGCCCCAAGTCAAATTGTAAAAATTAAAAAATGTAGTAGATAACGAGGGAAATATAAACAGTGACTGGATATTTGGTGCTTGATGAGATTGTTGTACGTTCTAGTTCATGCATGTGCCCCAGGTTTGCAACACTCCCTACAGACCCCAGAGATGCAGCTCTGACCAGCAGCTCTCCTACTCTGGATGGGCTTGGGACCCTAAGCAGGTTGTGAGTTGTGAGGGACTCTGACATTATGATTATCTGGGAGAGAAAAAGAACTTTTAGGTATACATGCTGACATACCTACAAATGAAACAATAAGCTGTCTCTAACCAGGAGAGGAGGCAGAGAAGCAGCTGCAGTATCTTCTCAGATGAGTATTACAGTCTATACCAAGAGGTTTCCAGCTAAGAGTGGCTCACACCTTTCAACCTGTCTGACTCCTTAGGTGGGCTGAGGACTAGCACTTTGGTGGGCAGACTACACCTGCTACTTCTGCCATTGGCTAGATTATAATTTCCATCACTGTCTCCCTCTCTCTTCTCCACTGAGTTTTGAGAACCCCAAAAGGATTCAAACAACCAAATTCTTGGGTGCATTAATAAGTAACAAAGGGCAGCCTCTAGACTGATGACAAAAGATGGATGTGTTGAGACCACCCTACTGAGGTGCCCTGAACCTCTTTAAAAACCATGTGTCCTGCTGGGACTTCATAAGTTATCCCTGACTTGTGCTGCCATCTGGGACTATGCTAATGGCTGGAGCATGTGGCCAGCCCTTTGTCCAGATCCTCCTTCCTTTCCTTCCTATCTTCCAGTGCCTTGGCATCCATGTCTATGGCAACAAGCAGCTGAGTCATTTGTTTTTTCCTTCTGGCCCATTAGGTTTGTGAAGGGGATGGGGCGTGGGACCTTTTGACTTTACATTATCTTCCTGATCTAGGTGAACAGATATTTTCCACCTGTGTTCTATGTCTGCTACACTGGTTATGACAGAAATAAGAGTGTGGAGGTTTGTGCAATGTCAGCAGAGGTGGAACTAAGCTGTGGTCCTTTCTGAGACAGAGATGTAAATGGTGGCCTTTTGTAAACTCGATGTCTTCATCAGCACCACCATCATCAGTTCTGTTGTGATGCCATCACCTTCACCACCATTCTTCCATCACTGTGTCCACAAATCCTGTCTTCCACATCATGATAATTGCCATCATATCATCACCACCACTATCAATTGTAATGTTATTGCTGTTGTCATCTTTGCCTCCATCCTTACTGCCACTATGTCCATTTGCACTGTCCTCAGCATGTGATCAGTGCCAAGGTCATTGTCACCATTGCTATCAGCACAGCTGTCTCTGTTGTGATCCTTCTCATGGCTGTCATTACCAACTTCTCCATTTTCAGCCCCTGTCCCAGTCATCATCCTCAACATCATCCCAGTCATGATGGCCTTCTCCTTTCTCATCACCCCCGACCTCTTTCTTAACAATTCACTCCCCACCTGTCCCCAGCCCCCCATGACCAGTGGTATGTACATTGGCTGCCTCCTTCCTGTTGGAGGTTTTCCAAAAGTCAGACAGCTAGAGTGAGGCTTAGAGAGTCAGATTTGTGTGACTGATGTCACACAAATGACAGGAGGATTGGTTCTTGCAGATTTGTGTAACTGATGCCACACAAATGACAGGAGGATTGGTTCTTGCAAGATTAGTTAATTTGTGATAATGTTGAGTGGGATTTAAAAGGCCAATATCAAAAGGTTCTATATTGTATGATCTCATTTATCTCAAATTCTCAAAATAACAAAATTATGAAACAGATTAGCTGTTGCCAAAAGTTAGGGGTAAGATTGGGGAGGGAGATGGGTACGGCTATAAAAGGGTGCCAGGAGGAAGCAATGTAATGATGGAGCAGTTTTATATGGGGTGTTTACACAAATATGTATTCTATGATAAAGTTGTATAGAACACACACAAACACACATGAGAGTGTGTAAAATTGGTGACATTTGATTTGTACCATGTCAATTCCCTGGTCATGCTACTGTGCTGTAGTCACATAAAATGTCAGCATTGGGACAAATTGGGTGAAGGGACCCAGGAAACTAGTATGCAGTGTTTGAAACTTTCTTTGAATCTATAAAGTAGAAACACATACCTTTTCTGATGGCTGAGGGCATCAGCCTCAGGGCCTCTTGGTCCACCCAGGTGCCACTATACCCCTGCCTCTTCACCTCCTGTCTTGGCCTCTCTCATCCATTTCTTTGTGGACCTGCCACTCAGCTTTTTGTTTTGTTTTGCTAGGTAGCAAGAAGTAAGACTACACCTGACTTGAGACCCCAGAGAACTTGACCAGGACTGAAGCCAGCCCAGACATGGACTAACACAGGACCTTCTATTTGCTGGTCTCTGAGCCACATTAGCCATGCATTTCCCTGGTTTCCCTCCTCCAGGCCAAAGGTTTGCTCTCCCACAAGTTAAGGAGATAGCCAAATTTGTCTTCCCTCTTTCTCAGTCTCGAGACTGGCAAAGAGACAAGATGTGAGAAATCAGAGGCAACAGAACTCTGGTCGCTGGTCCTCTGTGATGTTACTTGGATTTATGCAGAACATAATAGCACTGCCCATCCAGAGGGACTGTCATCCTCCAGCTGAAGTCAGGGAACCTACTTAGGATGTGCTTACAGGACAGAGACCACTCTGGCTCTGGGTGGGCAGCTTTATCTTGCAGAAAAACAGAAGAAAACCTGTATCTTGATTCCAAGGGTCTCGTCTAAATGACCAGTGGCTCAAATGGGTGAAATGTTGAGGGTGAGGAGGGCAGGTCAAAGGAGAATCCAAGTCCCGGACACTCTACCCACTGCCTCAGGCCATTCAGGATACTATAATAAAACACCTGAGGCTGGGTAATTGTAAACAACAGAATTTATTGTTCATAGGCCTACAGATTGTGGGGTTAGAAATCCCCACATGTATGTCTCATTTGAGTAAGCCACTAATGGGTTAAATTGGCTTTTACCCTCACAGAAAAAGCAATAGATTTGGGCAGTCCTGAGGCAAACACAAAGACTGTTTTCTGGTAATCCAGGAACAGATACTTTGAAGCTTTTGCAGCCATTGTCTCCAAGGAATTCTTGCCTGGAGGCATGGTTCAAAGGTTGACAAAATGTTTTTACATTTTGCCAAATGCCTAAAGATCTTAGCACTGTGGAGAAACAAAGTCATGGACTCATTTAAGGTTAACTTGTTGAGTACATGAGGAAATAGTTCTCCTATAGCTCTGTCTCTCTTATTTTTATGTAGATTTTTTAAGACCTAAAAGTAAAAGAGTATTGTGCTGTTTTCTGGGACAGGATATCTACCACTTAAGTTTAAAGTTAGATAATGAATATTGTAAATCACAGATTAAGTGTACACATGACAACAAAAAGTATATAAGGTAGTCAGAAATACAGTTAATTTGCTACATGCCACAAAAGAGCTTGTAGCCTGCATCTTGTGCCCTTCTTATCATTACAGTGCGAATCTACACCTGAGGCAAAGCTATAGCCCCTCGCATCTCCGGTCAAGAAACACAGATTGGTAAGTCCAAGATCAAGGTGCTGGCAAATTAGGTGTCTTGTGAGGGCCTGTCCCTTGCAGATAGAGCCTTCTTGCTTGTCCTCATGAGGAGAAGAGGACAGGGACAGTCCCTTCAGCCTCCTCTATCAGGGCACTAATCTCTCATGACTTCTTCACTTAATAAGGGTCCTATCTCTTAATACTACCAAATTGGGAATTTGGGTCAAAATTGTTATTTTAGGGGAACACCAGCTTTTAGACAACAGCACTTGCTTTGAAATATTGTTTGAAAAGCAGT
>CAUYON010034185.1:0-12934 GCA_963573935.1 Arctocebus calabarensis
GTAGTCCCAGCTACTTGGGAGGCAGAGGCAAGAGACTCGCTTGAGCCCAGGAATTGGAGGTTGCTGTGAGCTGTGATGCCACTGCACTCTATCCAGGGTGGAAGCTTGAGGCTCTGTCTCAAAAAAAAAAAAAAAAAAAAAAAAGAAAACTCAGTTCTGCACAAGGAGTGTGTGTTCTTCTCAGCATGATTTGCTATTTGT
This sequence comes from Arctocebus calabarensis, assembly GCA_963573935.1. NCBI lineage: Eukaryota > Metazoa > Chordata > Mammalia > Primates > Lorisidae > Arctocebus > Arctocebus calabarensis. The sequence goes on from CAUYON010034185.1 coordinate 202, forward strand.
TGTCCACAGGGCTCATGTTCTGATGAGGGACTAGGTTCCTTCTCAGTTGACTGGGTTATTTGGCTTCTCTACTGGTTTCTGGTGACCTATTTTGTGGGTTTCTGGGCTGTCTTGATCTCAACCTGCTGGGCACATCACTCTTGGACATCTGAATTTTTCCTGGGCTTACCTCCAGGATATTTTTGTAGTTTATTTCTCCCTTTTTGCCCTGCAAATATTGTATTTGCATACAATAGAGAGCCGGTGCACTTGTTCTCATCCTGATGTCTAGAGTCAGAGCCACCACTTGAGTTCTTGTGGCCTGAGGCTGCTGCTATAGTATCTACAGAAGAATGGCAGGGTTGTCTAGGAGAGCGAAATGCTTCCTTCTGTAAAGCCCATCCCACCACTTCCAGGAGTCATACCTCATGAGACGTTTATAGGATGTGTTACTTTTTTTTTTTTTTTTTTTCAGTTTTGGCTGGGGCTGGGTTTGAACCCACCACCTCCGGCATATGGGGCCGGTGCCCTACTCCTTTGAGCCACAGGCACTACCCTAGGATGTGTTACTTTTTAACGCCAGTTCTCTATGGAGTAAAACCATGCACAGGAGGCCTAGGTGTTTCTTCTTCTTGCTCATACCTAGCATTGGAAGCTATGATCTCTTTTCTGCATTTTCTCCCAGCTCCTGTGTTTTCTCCCCGCTTGGCCTATATCAGTGTCTCATCTCTTTAACTCACAGTAAATGATGGGCATACTTGAGTTTGTTTACTAATGTCATTTTGGACAAATTCAATTTCTACCCAACATCTCAGATTTTTCATCTCTGATACATGGTAACAACAATGGAATCTGAACACCCAGGGTTTATGGCGAGGATGAAATGCTATGTGTGAAGGTACACAGTAGACTCTGTATAACTAGAAAGTTATCTGTTGATATTCATTTACTTGTTATCTCACTATTTAGGTACTAGTTTTGTCCTCTATAAATTCAGTTCTTTCTAGTGTTAGAATTCTTTGATTCTAGGAAACTGAATAGAATACTGAGGTAGGCTTTTACAGGGTTGAAAGTTCAAGGTTAGAAGGGTGGGCTTTCCCACATGTTTCAAATCACCTTAGGTCATGTGGTTATGCATTTTCATTGCTTCGTTGTTAATAAAAGTCAATCTAATTTCCCATCTAGATATATCATCCACCTATGTGAAAGGATAGTTGTTTCCCTGTGGAGAAAAGTGAATGAGTGAGACTTAGGGGAGGAAGGTACTATAGAGAGTAGCTGGGTACACAAAGGTTAATGCAGAGAGGCCTTTGGAGGACTGATGGGCCGTGAAGCAGGTGGGAACCATGGTACCAAAAGGGACCAAAAGGAAAAAGTTCAATGTGAAGGACAATGAGTGGCATGAATCTAAGATTTTCTTTCTGTCACAAACCCAAAGAAGCCTCAGTGTCAAATAAGAGGTTTGGTGTTCAGACTTCTTATTTGTGCTTAGGTGTTCAGATCAGAAGTCAGAAGGCTGAGTTGCTGAAGTCTTTGCTGCACCACTTTTTGGCTACATCTTGTATAATTTTTGAGATTTTCTGAAAGCGTTTCTTTATCTGTAAAGTGGTAATAATAGGCCAAGCTTAATAGGGTTGTTTAGAGGATCAAATGAGTAATGTGTCAAAGAGCTTAGCTTCTTGTTTGGCACCTAATAAGTATTCAAGGTTACCATCATCAGCATCAACAATGCTGCCATCAACTTCATTATTATTATGCTTGCCCAGAGCCATAAGGCTAAAAGAGTCCCGTAAGTTGTGGGGCCTGTTTCAATGCCAGTACCAGAATGGTGGTGCTTCTCAAGAATCATGCCAAATAAGAAGCAAACCAAAAAGATCAGAAACTAAGCAGAGAAGTTACCAGAGATGGCAATGGTCACCTTCCAACTTCTTTTCCAGCCACTAAGTGAATGTCAAAACTTGCATTTTTATTGATTAACATATGAGTAGAGTCTGTTCCCTAGTGCTTACAAGGTGAGTGAAGTTTGCTTGCCACTGGCTTGACATGAGCAACGTGCCTAGGCAACTTACTCAACAAAGTAGAATTTCCACAAAATACTTCATCTGAGACATCTGGAGGCAAAAATAGGAAAGATGAAATTTATAGAAAGAGTCATTATTGCTCTCTATGCATAGCATGTTCACGGATAATATATTCCTTAACTTTCACAGAAAACCCTTTGTAGAGAATAGTTCACAAGAGTGGTAGGGCTTGGATGGGGAATAGCCAGAATTATTATGTGTCAATTTTAAGAGATGAGAAAAATGAGACTGATAAAAGTAAATTCATGTCCCTGGGTTCATATTCTAGGTAAGGAAGTAAATCCAAGTTATTTAATTTCCAATCTGTGTTTTTTGGAATAACATCAGCAAGATGATGGAATAGGAAGCCCCCATTGATGCTCTGATTGAACAACAATATGCAGATCCATCCTCATTTATGAGAAATTCAATAACTATTTGAGAGGTTCTTGCACACTGGGTGAGTGCCAAAACAGCCAAATAAAGGCTGTTAGATTTTAGACAGCTTCTCGCAATAATCCCAAAGCTTCTTGCCTTCTCCCTCCCCCTTTCCCTAGTATAGAGTCCTATGACCAGGAGGAAACCCCAAGCTCCAAGCTTGTCTGTGGGGAGGGAAGGAAAGGACTGGACTATACATGCAGCATTCAGATTTTTCTGGGCTGCTAAAGTGCTAGTTTCTGAATTGTCTATCTTAGAGGGTGGATTAGACCCCAAATACACCAGACATTGGAGCCATTGAGAACAAAAATGGCATCTGAACTATCTCAATAACACTCACCTTCCCTTGGCCCAATGCAGAGTCAGACAGTGAAAAACTCTTGATCTCTGATCCTTTCTGGGGAGACAAGGAGTTGGAATGTGCCCAATATCCTAAATTTTCTGGGGATTGCCTGAGGGAATGGGCTTCTGTTTTACCAGTGCTGGCAGAACATGGCATACTCAAGATGCTTGGAGGCTGCCAAGAACAAATATGTTTTAGATTAGCACAGAGAATTGAGAGCCTCTAGAATCTCTGGCTAGAGAGATTGGTGAGGGTGTAGTCATGTATGAGGCCAGTCTGTGAAGGATGGAACAGGTGGCTTTTTCGTCTCATATGTAGATATGGTACAGGGAAAATGAAGAAACAGAAAAATATGTTCCAAAGAAAGGTATGAAATAATACCTATGAGTAATGTGGAGAGCCTTTCAGATAAAGGCATCATGCGCACAAAGATAGCTCTGAACACCTCATTCTTGGTGAATCTGAGGTATTATGCTTTATATTTATGCTTAACATTTCCAACTGGACCATTGCTCTTGTCAACTATTCCCTACAAAATTATCCTTCAGGGAAATAGAGTTGTATAATTTATCTGAAAGAGAATTTGAAATAATCATCGAAAAGATGCTCTAATGGGGGAGTTTGTCCTGTGGCCTGTGGGCCACATGCTGATTTTGTGAGGAGTTTCTTTGCTTATCTGTGGTGTCAGATATCACAAAAAGTGGTACAGACAATTTTTCCTTTTTTGCTAATCAGTTTTCTTAGTATCTGTATGTTTAATGTGTGGCCAAGACAACATTTATTCTTGCATTGTATAGCAGAGAAAGAAAAAAAAATGTTGGACACCCCCCTCCCTCACTGTGATGTCAGGCAAAACATACACAAAGTGAGTATTTCAACAAGGAGCTAGAAAATCAAAAAAGGCATCAAACAAATCATGGTGAAAAATACAATAACTAAACTAAAAAATTTACTAACAGGGATCAACAGAACAATAAATCAAGCAGAAGACAGCATCAGTGAACTCAAAGACTTGCCCTTGGAAATTATCCAGTCAGAAGATCAAAAGGAAAAAAGGAGTAAATAAAGCTGAAGAGACTAATGACTAATGGGATATCATTAAGCAGACCACTATACATATTGTGGAAGACCCAGAAAGAGAGAAGAGAGAGAAAGGGCACAAATCTTATTCAAAGAAACAGTGGCCCCAAACTCTCAAAATTGATAAAGAAAATAAACATCCAAGTGTCCAAGCCCAGTGAATACAAATATGATAAAGTGAAAGAAATTAACAGTGATATACATTATAATTAAATTGTTAGAAATCAAAGAGAGAATTTTGAAAGCAGCAAGAGAAAAATCACTCATCAGGTACAGATTAACCTCCATAAGATAATCAATGAATTTCTTAGAAGAAACATACACCTAAGCAACTAGAAAAAGAACAAACTAAGCCCAAAAGTTAAAAACTAAGGGTTGTTTTTTTGAAAGATAAATAAAATTCACAAAAATTTAGCTAGACTGGGAAAAAAAGAAAGAAGACTCAAATAAGTAAATCAAAGGTATGCTGTTCTGCTTCTCTGATGCTGCCTTTGAATTCTGGACACATCCTTCTTGAAATTATTTATTTTGTATCCCACAAAGAATCTTTGGGGACTTTTTTCCCCTAAATAATCACTTCATTTCTATGCAGAACAAAGGGAAGATAGCATTAAAGGGGAAAAGGTGGGAAGAGGAGGGTTACTTTGTTAAGGTTCATTATTGGGCAGAGGAGGGACTCTCTGGGGTATGGAAGAGTCAAAGGGTAACTAGATCCCAGGGAGGACAGAGAGAGGCACACTCGTTAGAGACAATGTCCTCTTCTTAGGGACAACAGATTCAAGCTGCGTTCCTGTGGGCCTTGTGAATTGTCCTGGGAAGATCTAAAGCTGGCATAATACCTTTAATCCTATTTCTAGAGTGTGCTAATGCTCTAGAAATGAGCTAAGAGAAATTTCTAGAGACTTTGAGATAAGGTCACTATGGCTAGAAAGATGGATGTGAGTTCCTCATTCTGGTTTTTCTTTCTTGGTGAATCTGAGGTATTATGTTTCATATTTATGCTTAACATTTCCCACCTGGACTATTATGCTTCTGGACTGTTCTCAACAAAATTTTCCTTCTATAAAGTGGGGGTGTTTGCCATACCTTTTGTGTGTGGGACATTACCACAAGAGGGATTCTACCTAACAAAATCAAGTATTTTGACCTTGTTATTTTTATCCTCACATTAACCTGAAATAAATTTACTTTAAAAAACTTTTTTTCCTTCTGGATATATCTTATCTTTTTCATTTTTATTTTATTTATTTATTTATTTAGAGACAGAGCCTCAAGCTATCACCCTGGATAGAGTGCTGTGGCATCACAACTCACAGCAACCTCCAATTCCTAGGCTCAAGCGAGTCTCTTGCCTCCACCTCCCAAGTAGCTGGGACTGTAGACACCCGCCACAATGCCTGGCCATTTTTTGGTTGCAGCCATCATTGTTGTTTGGTGAGCCCAGGCTGGATTTGAACCTGCCAGCTCTGGTGTACGTGGTTGGTGCCTTAGCCCGTTAAGCCACAGGCGCTGAGCCTATTTATTTATTTATTTTTGAGACAGAGCCTCAAGCTGTCACCCTGGAGAGAGTGCCGTGGCATCACAGCTCACAGCAATCTCCAATTCCTGGGCTCAAGCGAGTCTCTTGCCTCTGCCTCCCAAGTTGCTGGGACTACAGGCACCCGCCACAACGCCTGGCCATTTTTTGGTTGCAGTTGTCATTGTTATTTGGCAGGCCTGGGCTGGATTTGAATCTGCCAGCTCAGGTGTAGGTGGCTGGCGCCTTAGCCCATTGAGCCACAGGTGCCGGGCCATCTTTTTCATTTTTAGAGAGATTGTTGCTCCATTGCAGGTTGGCAATCTTCTTTATTTTAGCCTTTGAAGGCCCCATAGTCTGTTGCGACTACTCAGCTCTGCCAGTATGATGCAAAAGCAGCCATGCACATGATCTAAATGAATGGGTTTGGTTGTGTTTCATTAAAACTTTATTTGTAAGAAATGCTGCAGGGCTCACTTGGCCAATGGGCCATAGGTTTCCGATCTCTCCCTTTAGTGCTATTTCCATTCCTGGTTCCCATTTTGTGTCCTACTTTCTAACATTTGAACATACAATTGTTTTCAATTTTTCCACATATTGCCAAATTCCCAAACCCCAAACAATAGCAATGTTCAGTATCCTGCTGCTAATAGAGGATGAGTCTCTTGTATAAGGACTGGTTGAACTGAATGCTAAAACAAGGACAGACTTGGGAGAAGAGGGCCACTTGGAACAGCGAATACCCAAAGCTCTCTTTTGAGGGAGTATAGTTGGCAGGGTCTTATGGGTACGGAGTTGCTGATTCCCAGCCATCTCCACCCCATGTCTCTGGATATCCTCCCTTTTGAGTTATGGCCAGAGCCTTTTGGGGCTGTAATAATTCTGCCTCCTTTGAAGCCATCTGATGAAACTTTGATTTCACCAACCACCAGTACTCCGCATGAACCTGGTGTGACACAAGTTGAATGGAATAGTTTCATGGAATGAGGAGGGACATTTTGGAAGCATCTAAGTGGCATACTTTGGAGAAAAATTAGCTGAAGCATTAGGAAATGAAACTATGCTGTATGCCTAACCTCCACCTATCATTAAGGGTATAAACAAACCATGGGGGAAGGAGAGGCTCAAACCTCATCCACATCCACTTCCAGCAACTCACCTGCTCTTCCATTACCTGTCCCAGCATCCTGTCTGGGGCCCGGAATAGACCTGCCAAAGTTAGCAAAGAGGCCCTATGATAATGAGAAGCAGACCATGCAGTTCCTGAATGACTGCTTGGCCAGCTACCTGGAGAAGGTGCGCCCCTGCAGCGGGAGAACATAGAGCTGGAGAGCTGCATCTGGGAGCGCAGCCAGGAGCAGGAACTCAGCCAGGTGCAGGAGCTCTTTGTGTATGACAACTGCCTGTCCTACTTCTACACCATCGAGCAGCTCCAGCAGGAGGTGAGGGATGGGCCATGTGGGGGCTCAGGAGCAGCAGGCTTTCTTTGAACAATATGACATTCTCAAGTTCAAGGGCACCTCACAACAAAAATTTCTTTTCAGATTCTGTATGCCAAGTCTGAGAATGCCAGGATCATGGTCAAGACTGGCAATAGCAAGTTGACCTCTGATGACTTCAAAACCAAGTATGTTGAGATTTTTGATCCAGAAGACCAAGGTCCCTGTGGCTATTTCATGGGCATATGGGTATGATGTTGCCTAGAAGGGAAGAAGGATTCACTTGTCCTTTCTTGTTTCTCCTCTTAAGGCAGAGTGCATAACACCAGTTTCAAACAAGGGTCTACACCCATGTATTGCCTGCTCTTCAGTCTATACTGTTCTTTCTGGAAGAGCTTCTTAAATTCAGAGGTTGAAATGAGTTCTTTTTGGGGGAATGGATTAGTTTGTAGTATTTTAACCAACAAAATTGAGAGCAGAGTGAGAGACGTGTCATGTGTACATGTGGTGTTAGGTGAGATAGGGGACCTCTCCAACCTGTGTAGGCATAGCTTGAGAGAAACATAGGGAAGAAACAAGGCAGAAAACAGTATAAGTTCAAAAAGATCCTAGCAAGATACAGAAGAGGAAGGAGGGGCTTCTTTCCTGGCTTATCCTCTGATCTGTGTTCAGGTATGAGATGGAGCTGTCCCTGAGGCAGCTGGTGGAGTCAGACATCATGGCCTGCAGAGGGTCCTGGACGAGCTGACCCTGTGCAAGTGTGACCTGGAGGCCCTGGTAGAGTCCCTGAGGGAGGAGCTGCTCTGCCTCAAAAAGAACCACGAGGAGGTGAGAAGAATGAGAGACACACCTGCTTCTGAGTTGAGTCTGTGGCATGGGTAGTCAGAAGGTGGTCACTGTGAGGTACTTGGCCTGGGCTCTTCCCTGCAGAAGTCAAGGTTGGCTCAGAGAATGACAATGCTAGACCCAGATGGAGGAGTGGGTGATCTTCTAACTGTCAAGCAATTGGTAAAGATTTGGCAGGGGTGGGACTCAGTTCATTGCTGGTCGCTGTTAAGTTCTGAATTTGAGGGTGGAGATGGAGGAAAAAAGAGAAATAAGACACAACTCCCTTTCAAGAGTTCACAGTGTAGCATGGAGAGACAGCCATGTACACACAGTGACACAAAGAAGGCAGGGGAATAAGCAGCGGGTGAGATAGGCCAGCAGCTTGCTCTAGGAGGGAGCCAGTTGTGGGAGAGGAAGTGGAGCTCAGCTCAACTGCTAGGAGGAGTCTTTCAGTCCTTGGGTGTTTCAGCTGGGGGAGGAGCTGAGCAAAGGCACAGCAGTGGCAGAGCAGGGTATATCTGAGGATGGCTGGGGGCACATAGTACCTATGGGATGTGATGGGATGTAAGGTAGGACTTGCACCTGCCAAGTCCTACTTTAATCTTATGGGAAATGTGACATTTCAGCTTTTTTGAGGGAAAGGTATTGAAGTGATCCCTATTTAGGTTTATTGGTACTCTGTGAAATGTGTTAATCTTTGGGAATGATCAGGATATATGTACATTTCAGTGCTTTTGGGGGCAGGGTTGTGCTCACTTTCTTAGAGCAGGAAGATAGTAGTTCACTGCTGTAGGTCGTTCTTTCCCCTTTCTCCATCAGGAAGTCAAAAGTCTGAGCACCCAGCTTGGAGACCGCCTCAGCATGGAGGTGGACGCTGCCCCCACCATGGACCTGAACCAGGTTCTGAACAAGACTGGTAGGCAATATGAGGCCCTGGAGGACACCAACCGCAGGAAAGTGGAGGAACGGTTCACCAGGCAGGTGGGCATCTAAGCATGTGGCCATTCAGCCCCCCAGAAGCTCCAGGGCCCTTGAGGTAGAGTCTAATCCTGTCTCTTCCCTTTGGTGGAGGAGGAGCTGAACAAGCAAATGGTGTCCAATTCAGAGCAGCCACAGTCCTGCCAGCCTGAGGTCATCAAGCTGAGATGCACGGCCAATGGAGATTGAGCTGCAGGCCAAGTACAACCTGGTGAGTGTAGCTCAGACCTGCTGGAGAACAAGGGGAAGTTGGGGAGGTGGGGTCACAAGTAGCTGAGGTCATGGGGATGCCCCCCTGGGGCACACAGTCTTCTTAGCTCTGAGATCTTGAGACTTCTTTGGAACCTCATGGAGAAACCCTTTAAGGAGCTTCTCCCTGACATTCTGTACTTGTTCCCCATCCATCCTCCAGAGAAACTCCCTGGAAAACACACTGACTGAGAGTGAAGCCCACTATAGCTCCCAGCTGACCCAGGTGCAGGGCATGGTGACCAATGGCCACCCACCTGGGGGGGATCTGCCGTGACCTGGAGTGGCAGAACCAGGAGTACGAGGTGCTGCTGGATGTGCAGACCCTGCTGGAGAGTGAGATCCAGATGTATGGGGCCTGCTGGAGAGCTAGGACTGCAAGTGAGGACGCTGCACATGTGAGTATTCTGCTCAGTTGGGCACTGTGCTAAGGTTGTATAGCTTGCCAAGGAAATTTGCCTTCACTCCAGACATGGAGTGTCTGGGCATGTTATGTTTTCTGAGCTCAAACAGAACTCAGAAAAGATGGCCATGTTATGTTTTCTGAGTGCAGACAGAATTCAGAAAACATAACATGGCCATCATTTCAAATCTAAAGTGGTTTGCTAGCAAGAATTATTTGATATATAAACTGTACAGCCAAGTCTTTGCATTTTACTGGGCTGATATGTATGATCTCATGCTTTGCAGTCAATGCCTTAGTTCTACAATCCTGCATTGTGGAGGGGGTGTACCTTTATACACTGCCTTATTTGGCCTCATGTTAATAATTATCACTAGGTAGCCTGATGACTATTTCCCTCATACTTGAGGTGAAGGGACTGGGCTTGGAGAAGGTAACCTTGCTCAAGGTCACCAGCTAGAAATGGCTAGTTTTGAGAGCAGAAAGGGTTTCAGAGTCTCTGCCTAGCACCTTGGCACCTTATGACTGGGAGGCCATCAGTGATGTAGCATTTAGCTGTGTAGGTGGGAGCCTGCATCTTAGCTAGGTGGGGCCAAGTCCTGGTGGGCTTTGCACTCCTTGAGTCTCTCTTGTATATGGTTTTGAATCTCCCTCCACTCACTTTTTTATATAATTCTTTTGTTTACAGGCTGCCCTGCAACCCTTATGCTACAACCAATGTGTGAGGCAAGCTGATGCAGTCTCTCATCCCCAGTTCCTGTACCCCCTGCATCCCTCTTGCCCCTTTCATTCCCTGTGCCCCATGTCCCCGCTATGCATTAGAACCCAGAGGAAGGCAGAGTTGGGAGGATATGGGCCCAGAGCTACCGAGCTTGCACCAGGCTGAGCTCATTCAATGACAATGAATACACAGTTTGCTGGAGTGGCCCCTCTAAGATAGCCGAGAAACATACCTGAAGCCTCCAGCCTCACCCTTGCTGTCGCAGAGTCTGTTCCTTCCTTGGCCTGTCCATAGATTTCTCTGCCATGCCAGCCGATGGCCCTCCCTTTTAACCTCCTAATAAATGTAATTTCCCTGCTGTTCTCATTGATATTCATTTGTTTCAATGTGCTCATCACTCCCATACTCTATAAAAAACCACTTGAAAGATGGTCATAAATGGTTCGGGTATAAGAGCCATTTCATGCCTGAGCAGATGGCTGGCCTTATGTCCTGGACCCATAGGTGAGGCAGCCAGGCTAGAGAGAAGGAGGGTGGGATGGTTGCATTACTGCTGTCCCTGTCTCCTCTTGACCATTCTGGAATTTTTCCCTTGATCTGAACATTTCCCAGAGCTGCTCGTGTCCAAATGTGAATGGAGGAGGCACGAGTGAGCTGGAGGCTGGAAGAAGGCTCTGGAAAACTCATCGTCATCCAGTAGGAGTTCTGGGTCCAGTGCTATATCATTCTGGGTTATCATAGGTCTAGATGGTCCCAGCAAAGGGACCTTCTGGCTTGCCCTGCCATGCCCAGGGTTTCCTTCTTTTCCTGGTGTCGGTTGATCATTATCAGCCCGGGCTACCATCTTCTTTCTGCCCCTTCTCTAATGCGGGTCTTAGAGATTTCATCAACTCTTCCCTTGGAACGTTAGCCTTTCTCAGTTCAATCCATTTGATGCCTATTGAGTTCCTACTTTGTGCAGACAGTAGGAGGTGGGGTGAGAAGATGGTTCCTGGCTGCAAGTTATTCACAATTTGTTCAAAGGGAAAAAACTAGTCCCCAAGTAGCACCACAGTAAGTCTGAGGCCTCAGCACTGTGAACAACTAAGTGGGTGACAAAAGGGGCTAGATGGCATCAGAGTTTGTCAAGAAAGGGCTTCTTTGGGCAGCACCTATGGCTCATTGGGTAGGGTGCTGGCTCCACATATCGAGGGTGGTGGGTTCAAACCCAGCCCCGGCCAAACTGCAACCAAAAAGTAGCCAGGCATTGTGGTGAGTGCCTGTAGTCCCAACTACTTGAGAGGCTGAGGCAAGAGAATTGCCTAAGCCCAGGAGTTGGAGGTTGCTATGAGCAGTGTGATGTCACAGCACTCTACCGAGGATGATAAAGTGAGACTGTCTCTACAAAAAAAAAAAAAAAGAAAGGGCATCTTTAACCCCAGTGATGACTGAGGGAGGGTGTATTTCCCAGAACCTCTGAGGGCTCTGACTTTTCCCATTGACCTTCTCCCCACATGAGGCTTTCCAAGGCAGGTATCAGACTACACTTGGGTGAAACCTTAATTTTGTGTTGTAAAATTCATGAATTGAAATTTTATGTATATGTGTATATTTATGTTTTTGGTAAAACAGCTATTCTTTCTCCCACAATTTTATTTATTTTTATTTTTATTTTTATTTTTTTTGAGACAGAGCCTCAAGCTGTCACCCTGGATAGAGTGCTATGGCATTACAGCTCACAGCAAACTCCAATTCCTGGGCTCAAGCGAGTCTCTTGCCTCCGCCTCCCATGTAGCTGGGATCACAGGCACCCGCCACAACCCCCGGCCATTTTTTGGTTGCAACCATCATTGTTGTTTGGTGGGCCCGGGCTGGATTCGAACCCGCCAGCTCAGGTGTACGTGGCTGGCGCCTTAGCCCGTTGAGCCACGGGCGCTGCGCCTCTCCCACAATTTTTTACCTTGAGTCTTGTTTTTAGGACTGAAGTTCTGGGATGGATTCAGATTTGCACACTTTGCCCTTTGGCTTGTGAGAAGCCTTTGACCTGGGAATTTGAGGAATCATCATGCTTTTTTCTACAGTGACTGAATGGTCTAACATTCACACCAGCCATGTACAAAAGTTCCAATTTCTCCACATCCTTGTTAATAGAATTCTGTAATTTTGTTGTTTTTTTGTTGATGATAGTAGTCATCTTAACTGGTGTGCAGTGATGTCTCATTATGGTTTTGATTTGCATTTCCCTGAGGATTAGTTATGCTCAGCATCCTTTCCTGTGCTTATTGGCCACTTGTATATCTTTTTTTTGAGAAATGTCTATTTAAATTCTTTGCCTAGTTTTTAATTTGTTGTGTGTTTATTGTTGAATTGTAGGAGTTATTTATAAATCCTGGGTCTTAATCCTCACCAGATATATGATTTGCAAATATTTTATCCCAGGCTGTGAGTTGCCCTTTTGCTCTCTTGATAGTGTCCTTTTGATACAGAAAAGGTTTGAATTTTTTTATTGTTAAATCGTAGCTGTGTACATTAGTGCAATCAAGGGGTGCACTATGTGCTGCTTTCATATACAGTCTGAAATATTTTCTTTTTCTTTTTTTTTTTTTGAGACACAGCCTCAAGCTGTCACCCTGGATAGAGTGCTGTGGCATCCCAGCTCACAGCAACCTCCAATTCCTGGGCTCAAGCGAGTCTCTTGCCTCCGCCTCCCAAGTAGCTGG